>PVKS010053332.1:0-10441 GCA_004027875.1 Aplodontia rufa
CTCCAGTAAGAGTCCTGGCTTCAGAAAACCGTACTGCTACAAGAAAGAAATATAGTGGAATAAATGTTGGATTATTTCGGATAGGTGATATGTTTGGCAAATCCCCTATTTCACACAAATTCAGGGCTACATACAGTTACCTTAGTGTTTGGTCTGCTATACCAAAACACTGTACGATGAGTGGCTTAAACAACAGGCATTAATTTCTCATATTTCAGGGAAGTGAAAGATCAAGGTACTTGCAAATGAGGTATCTAGTGGGGACTTTCTTTCTGGCTTGTAGATAGCTGCCTTCTCTCCGTGTCTTTCCATGGTAAGAAGATATTCATATTCTCTCTCTCTCTCTTTCCTCTTATAAAGCATAAATCCCAATCACATCTAAGTTCATGATCTCTTTTAAACCTAACATTACTGTCCAACGGTCCAATCTCTTTGTACTATCACATTGAGGACTATAACAATTCAACTTATGTATTTGGGGAAGATGAAAGCATTCTATCATAGTACTCCCCTTTTAAAAGCAGACAAACCATCACAAAATTATATTCTTATAGAAACCACTCTTTCTACTTGCAGAATTGGAAACATAGTACTCGCAGATATTGCTGAAATAAAGAGGTCAATAAGGCATTCAGACCTGAATTTACACATTATGACGCAGAGGATTCTGCAACACTGTTTTCTATCACTTACTCCTCTTTTGTGTGCAATCTGGGTTTTAAATGTGTTTCTTTGCTAGTTTAGTTGGTAGAAACCTGCAATTGAGATCAGTGAGGTTAAAGGAGTTATCATTTTGACAATTGCCAGACAATCTGTTCAGAAAAACACAAAGTCTTTTGGCTATTTTATCACAGGGAAAACATTTTCCAAAGGGCTTAGGTGAGTCTATTTTCAAATACAGTTTCATGCAATCGACAGATACCTGTTTCAACTTAACCATGTTTTATGTGGTTTTGTTTTCTATGACTGCTTGATAAAAATACTGCCTTTTCATAGGAAGTTAGAATGCCTGGTAACAAAGGCACAGAGTTCACAAAAGCAGATTCCAATATACACTGAAGATCAGAAAAAGGACTTTGGGAAATAAAAGGTCTCTGTTATAAGTTTTCTCATTATTTAAGACCTGGGTTAATTAATAATACTTTAAATTTTGTCTTAGAAGCCTAAATAATATTGGCAGTGGAGTAGTTAATAGAAATGGAACAAAGATATGGAACTTGAATTAAAACCAAATATTACATATACTTCTTGACTTATAGGAATTTAAAGACATAGGGTGACCCCTGTGTAAATATGTGGAAAGCTAAAATAACTGAATAAAAAAATATCTCAGTATTCACACTATTCATTAGACCATCTTAGGTTGTCCTGGACTCAGAGACATTTAACTGTGTAGCTTCCTATTATAAATGCTAATGCTATCTTCATATTTATTGTACAATTTGAAGGTGTGCAACATGTTATTTTGGTAAACATATCCATAATGAATATCTGCTATAAGTAGGCAGTTTAACATTTAGCATTCATGATCTTTTGTTATCTTTTTTGTGATAATAGCAAGAAAACTTGTTCTCTTAGAAAATTTTAAATATACAGTATCATGTTATTAATGTAGTTCTGCAGACTTAACACTTCTTCAATGATACTCTCACTTTTCATGGGTTCATTGACCTCAGGTCTGGATTCATGTCATTGAAGGCAGGATCTAGGTCTTACTCATTTTCTTATCCCTGTTCATGGCATGTGGTGTTCTATCATATAGTAAATGCTAATACATTTGAAGAGAAGTCTGTCCATATAATGGAACAATTGCTGGTGTTTACGGATGCTGCTTATTTCCTGACATATTCTTTATGTTGAACTGTTTAGTGTGGAGATTCTCTGCAGGACAGATAGAAAACATCCCAAACCTAGCTCTGTTATGCATGAAGTCCTCAAATTGTAGGGGGTCAGGCCTTTGCCTGTTCCTTATTCTGCCTTTTATCTATCTTATATACTTACACTTCTTGATTTGCATTGCAAAATTCATATTCTTTTTCCTGCTGTGGATTAAGGTTAGTTTATGTATCTATTTCACATTATGTATTATCAGCTTGTTGAAGCTAGATGCCCGTCTTCAGCATATGTCCTCCGTAGTACTCAGCCAGTGCCTCAGAGGTATGATGAGAAAGCTTATTAAATTGAGTTACGCTGATAGTGATCAGAAATGTAGGGAAATAGGATGCTTTAGGAAAGATTAAAAGAACACAGACTGTTTATCTTAACAACAGATCATATGCTATTCTAAGAGTTTACAAATCAATGAAACTTTTTATATCTTGAATGGGGGAAATAGGAGGAGATAGTGGAGTGGGTTGGTTACCTACTGCTCCCAGTGTTCTTTTTGTAGTTTGGGGCAGAATGACCAAGGGCTTACCACCTTATTTTGATTTTTATATGAAATAGGTAATTTTTGGACAATGTTATTTCTTCAGCACTACTAGAATCCAAAGAATTTTACCCCAAGTTTTCTGTGTATTTATAATTAGGGAGCTATTATTTCTATATATTCAACCACTTACTACATATGATTCTGATTTTTTAGCAGTATTTCTTTGCAAATTTAACTTGTATACTAATTTTTGCTGAAACATATATAAGATATTATCAACCTTATTCAACAAACTTACTGAGCTTTTATTAAGTGTCAGGCCATGAGTGATATGTCAGAAATCTAAAAATGAATAAGATGTAGGCCCTGACTTTGAAGACCTTAAAATCTGGTGAGATAAAATCCAAGTAAAGATAATTATACTTCACTGTAATAAGTTACATAAAGAAAGAGATTAATTAGGTTGTGGGAAAACCAAGATAGGGAAGAAGTGATTTGTGTAGGCCTATATTGTCAATACAATTGTAAAATGATCCACATTTGTAATTTTTAATTGTCTAGTAGTCTTATCATAAGGTAGAAATAAACATGTGAATACAAATTTCACCATATATTTTATTTAACCCAATATACCCAAAATATTATCATTTCAATATGTAATTATTATACAAAGTATTATTGAATTACATTCTTTTATTTTTTTGAACTAAACTTTCAAAATCTGAGGTACATTTTCTACTTGCATTGCATCTCAGTTCAGATTAGCAACACTTCAAATGCTCAGCAATGGACTGTGGCTGCTGGCAATCAGATTGGAAAACATATGTCCAGGAATTTGTAGGGAGACTGTTAGCTGATTTGATAGTGAGTTAAGTTTTAGAGGTTGAAAGGGGATTCCAAGATGTAATAGATGGGATGGGGTGTTTGTGCTGTGTGTACAGCATGTTCAAAGACACATGCATATACAGATGTGTTGACAAAAAGTTTCATATGTATAGCTATGACAGAGAATTATCTCAGGAAGGAAGTTTGAGTCCAAAGCCTTTAGATTATCATTTAGGACCTGTAAGACCAGTTTTAATTGCTATAAATTTATTACAGTATGAACATTTTGTTGCTTTATATAAATGTTTATAAAGTGCTTGTGAGATATCAGATTATGTTCTAAACACTTTTATATATTAGCTTATTTAATACTTTCAACAACACTTTGGGAAAGTTATCATTGTTACCCACATGCATACAATAGATGAAGAAACAAACCAAAGGCCAAAAAAAATTGCCCAATTGCACGTAACTAATAAGTAGAACAACCAGGGTTTACTCTAGAATTTTGCTCTTCACAATTGTGGTATATGAAGTCTTTAAGTCACTCTCAGTGTTATATATAACTAATTTCCTCAATAGATCATTAGAGGTCAAATATTTAAAAAGAATAAAAGTCATAAAAAGTTGTAGGTAAGCTAATGAGACAAATTTGTTTTCCAACAAATAAAAATTCATTGAAGAATAAATAATATTCAGTGTTGTAAAAACGAATACAATAAATTATACATTTTAAGGGTGTAAATACAAGGGATAGATATTCTCTAATATATTTTATTTTAAGTAAAGTGTATAGAAAATTATGTTGTGTTTATGAGAGCCCTCTAAAACATAAACAATTTGAAAGAAAATGGATGAAAGAATTATACAATTAAAACAGCAGTAAAAAAAAAGCTATTGTTGTTATATCAATTTCAGGAAAAGTAAACAGTAATTTTAAAGATAAAGAGGAACACTTCATAATGATTAGATTAAATTCACCAGAAAAATGTCATTTTCTAAAAATTTAGTTATTTAATTTCAAATTTTCAGAATTTTTGAAATAATAATTCACATAAGAACAGAAAACCCTATAATCATTGTGAGTAAATTTATACACCTCTTTCACAAACTTAAAAAAAAAACACAGATGTGAAAGCTATCAGAATGTAGAAAACTGGACCAACTCAGTGACCAATCTTGACATAACTGACTCATATACACCTCTGCACCCCTGATTACAGACCATTCATTCCTTTAAGTACTCATAGAAATTTTGAAACTTTGATTATATCAAGGGTCAGAAAGCAGTTTACATAAAATGAAAATGAATTAAATTGTTAGAATATATTTGCTAGCCACAGTGAATTTAAGCTAGTAATAAATAACAAAAGGTTTTTTAAGTACCCAAACATTTAAAAATGAATGAATGTGCATATATATTACATATATATCAAAGAGAAAATGATAATTGAACTTAAAAACAATTTTGAATTGAATATGGTAAAAGTCAATATATTAAAACTTATAGCACATAGCTAAAATATCCATTGAGTGGAATTAATTTTAGTATATGGATACTTTAGAGAATTGATTATTTTAAAATCCATAAGCTAAACATCCTCTGAAGAAACTAGAACAATAGTAAATTAAATAAAAAGAAAGAGAAAAGAAAACTAACAAAAATATAGTGAATTATAATGAAGAACACACAATAAAATGATAAAAAATACTAAGTGATGATTCTTCAAGAAGGTCAATAACATTGACAAACATGTGTCCAGACAGACTCTGCACATTAAACTTCACAGATGGTGAAAGAATGCTGTGACTCTTTCTCTCTCTTCCAAGCTTAGTTTCTGAAATGGGTAACATTTTTTTCAAGCTGAACTTTCTTTGCTTTACAAATGTTCCAAAAAAAAGCTTTGAATTTGAGCCATAAAAATAATCAACACTTCCCTTTTATTTCTTGTTCTTTAATAAGTTATACACATATTTAATGTATCACACACTGCTAGAGTACTGCTATTGTTTTGTTCCTTGAAGTTTTCTCTTGCCTCTTCCTCAGGGTAAGTGGGTCATTTTAATCTCCCTGGGGTCTCAGAGTGACACATTAGAGAAAAGTCTGGCCAAAAGAATCTTAGGAAGTTTAACAGGCTTCATGATATTGTTAGCACTGTGAGAACTTGTGATTCAGTACCTCAAATATTCTTTAAAGAAAAGCTAAACCCGTTATCAAGTAGCAATATTTTCAAAGACTTCTTTCAGCCCAGCTTTCTTATCACAAAACCAATCTATATACCATAATCAGGATTGATGTGTTTCCTGGAGACTTTGAATTTCAGGGCTGCCAATGTGACTACCATCCCTCATATAAAGCTATTTTCCCAGCTAATCTCCTGATTCTGAAGCCTCTTGATGTGTTTTAAGGCATGTGTTTCAACTACAAGTAATTGAACATGCTCTTGTATAGCTTCTAGACACTTTAATTAATTAATGTCCAGTTCTGGGGTATGAAACCTGAAATCAAGCATCCTAGGCAAGCATTCTAACACTGAGCTACAACTGTCCCTTGCGGGTTCTATATATTTTAACCCCTAATACCAAAAAAAAAAATGCATATCTTCTTCTTTGATATCAACACATCATAAATAATAGACAACAGCATTTAACTATCCATCATGAGAATAATTTAAATCTAACAAACAGTCTCAGCTATAAAAAGAAGGCTTAAGCAATCATTTCTAGATATTACCTAATCACAAAAAGAGACTAAAAATAGTTTAAGATAAAGGAGATATCATCAGATAGCAGAAATCATAGATAAGGAACAGTAGTCCTTTGATATTTAAAAGCACTTCTGAGAGGGAAGATAAGAAAGAGGAACTTAGGCCAAGTCAAGTATAAAATGTCTACTGCTGACCATTGAATGCTTAGTGTTGTATTTGAGTTATTCTTGGAGTGTTATGATCATAATGATTCTTAAAATTTTACAGAAGAGCCAAAGAATTTCCAAGACATATATAACAAAAATTAGTAAGATTTGGAGCTTGCCTACCAAATACCCACACTTATTTTAAAGGTGAGCTAAGAAAATATATTAGCACAAGGATGGATATGTGAGACAATAGATCAAAATAGTGATCCCGGAAGCATAAGCCTAACCTAAATAGGACAAATGTGGAGAAATTCATCATTTGTTACTCGAATCAGGGAAGTTTATTATGTTAAATCATATCAAAGATATTGATTCCAGGCTGATGAAAACTTAAACATGAATATCAAGACTGCAAAATTTAGAAAATAAAATATAAGACTTTCCTTATGATATCATGTTAGTATGTTTTAAAGAGAGAGAGGGACTGTGAATCATGATAATATTTTAATAAAAATCAAATAGCACAAACTATAAATGAAAAGTATAGTAAATTATTTTTTATTTAAAGCAGTAACTTCTATTGATCAAGAGAGACTATTAAGAAGGTAATAGGACAAACTAAAAGTTTAAGAAGAAATTTCAATTAATATATAATAGAATCATATATAAATACTTATATATGTATATGCACATATGTCTATACATATACATGCATATATAATATTGGTACAAACAAATATATGTATATGGATAGATATTTTTCTATTAATGAGAATTATGAAGAGGAACTCTCCTATTTGATGTCCAAAAAGCCAACAAGAATATTCTTAGTCACATTACTAATTAGGGAAATTATAATAAAAACCATTTTACACGTACCTTACTTGAAAAAATTAAGTCTGAAACCAACAATGTTAGCAAAAGCCTAATTTCTTATACTTATTCAAAACACTTTTGAGCTCAATGTGCTATCATCTATTAAGCTGGAAATATGCCTAGCATGGGGTATCATAATTCTATTCATGAGCATGTGGTAAATAGGAATTTTTGCACATATGCTTCAAGAAATGCAAAAGAAAGCTCATAATAACCTTGATTTAAGAGAAAGAAAAGTACCATATAGGAAATTAAATGAAAATATTGTGGTAAAATTATACAGCAGAATATAACCTGGTAGTACAAATAAATTGGATGCTATACAAAGCAATATATTCTGACTCAGAAATATAACATTATATAGAAATAAAGCTAACTGCAAAATGATATAGACAGCAAGGTAACATTTTGTTTTTTATCTATTATCTATTGATGAACACCAAGACTGGTTCCCTAATTTGGCTATTGTAAACTGTGCTGTTGTAAACCTGAGTCTATCACTATAGTATGCAGATTTTAATCCTTTAGAATAAATATTGAAAAGTGGTATAGCCTGGTCATATATTGTTGTCATTCCTAATCTTTGAGTAACCTTTATACCGATTTTCATTAGTGGTTGTACTAATCTACATTCCATCAAGAGTGCAAATGTGGGGCTGGAGTGGTTGCTCATCAGTTACAGCGCTTGTCAGGCATGCATGTGTATGTGGCTTTGAATCCCAGCAACATGTACATAACAAAGTTTTGGAGCAATGAAGGACACATGAAAAACTAAATAAAGATTGATTATTTCTCTTCTCTCTCTCTCTCTCTTACTGTCCCTCTTTTAAAAAAAGAAATAAAAGTATTTCTGTTTCCCACATTCTTTCCAGCATTTATTATTGTTTGTATTCTTGATGACTGCCATTGTAACTGAAGTAAGATGAAATCTCATATAATTCCTTCTGTAGTCTAGATACTCATCCTCTGGTACATACTCTTTTTAATATAGCACTCATAAACAAACTTTAAAAAAAACTTTAAAAAGAGGAGGAGCACAAACTCTTCCTTTGAGAGCAGCTCTGCACCACTGAATGATCAATCATGTCTAATAAAGAATCTTAATTTCCCAGATTTTGTTCTCTTAGAACAAAGCTTTCACTAGCCAAATTGTGTCTGTCGGTTAGAAAATTGTACCTGTATCCCAAGAGGGAGATAAAACACCAAGATGGTGCAAAAAGTTTGGCTCATTCTCATCTCTTTATTCCCTTTTAATCATCCACCATTGTACAGTGTCAAAGTGTACAATCAGATGGGGCTGCCACAACAGAATGCTAAGACTATAATTCATATTCTAGACATTTTTGTGAAGATTATAGGAAAAGACACAAGAAAACATTATATCCTGTGCATACCACTGTCCAGCAAGCATGTATGGGAACACAAAAGCCAGGTAGATCCTAGGCAACACCAGCCTGAACCAGAAGAAGATTTGGTCTCAATCAAATTTCCTCAGAAGGAACTGAAATTTAATTTTATTTCTTACACATATTATTTATAAGTTATTCTGTGTAAGTTTTAAAGCTAAATAGTCATTGTTCTCATCCCTTAACATTAATAGTTTTTGCTAAAATGATCCTTATATTTTAAAAGTTTGCGTTTCCTAAAAAACAGTTTTAGAATACAGAAATGTGAAGATAACACAAAGAATTCCCATGTGCTCTACCATCCAGTTTCCACACTATTAACATCTTGCATTAGTATAGTACATTTGTTACAATTAATGAGCCAATATTGATACCATCTTGTTATTACTACTACTGTTATTAAATAAAATATGTTCTTTAATATTTCTGTGGCTTGTACCTCATGTCCTTTTTCTGTTCCGGGATTCCTCCATGATAATACATTACCCTGATTAAGTCCTTTTTCTTAAGTGCCGTTGACTCTGACAAGTTCTGTCAACTCCTTGTTTTTAATGGCCTTGAGAGGTTTTAGGAATACTAGTTAATTATTAATAGACACCCCCTTGTTTGGGACCTGTCTCTGTGTTTGAGTGAAATTATGTGTCTTGCTACAGAGGATCACAGAGGTAGTGTCATTTCATCATTTCATAATGAACGTAATACCGTAACTCTGGCTTACCACTTTTGATGCCCAATTTGATGACATGATGGATGGAGATGGTTTGTGCCAGGATTCTCCCTTGGTCCTCACTGTATTCTTTGGAAGAATGTCACAATTTATAGGTCACACAAAGGAGTTGAGAATTATGCTTCATAATTAGTTCTTGAGAATTCCCAAATGAAAGATTTGTTTATTGTTCTACATTTATTTTTTATTTTTGTACTCTTGTTTATAAGTAGTACTGGTACTGCATTTATCGCATTTCTCAAATTACTCCAGCTTTGACCACTGAGGGTGCTTTCTGTAGTCTCCTGTGTGACTTTGACAATACCTATGGTGTGTGTATGTGTGTGTGTGTAGAGGGAGTGGCATTTAAGAACACTTCTTAGCTTTTTGACACAATAAGAAACTCCAGGCTCATCCTATGTGTGTACGGACTGTGGTCCTGGAATCTAAGGAGCTCTGGTTCCTTTTAATGGAGAATTATGTCAGAAACCAATATGTGGGCATAATTACGCTATTTTTTACTAAGTTGTTGTTACTTATAGGCTCTCTCATCCAAACAGAGCAAGGGGATGTACCCAATAGCCCATGTACATATATAAATTTATAAATATTTTTATAATAATCAGTACTTATATTTAGCTAAATACAATTTCATACTGATGTCTCCAATTTTAATCCAGTACCACACGGAAAATTGCAGATTTTCACCCTTACTTATCTGAAAACTCCCTTTCAAAGCACATTGAATCATTCCAGGTTTATTAATAAGAATACAAACTATTTAATCAAAAACATCTTACAGTAAATAGAAAGATTTAGACTTATTCTACTGTCTTCTTAAATGTTATAAGAAATTTATCAAGTGGCCAAAATTTATTGATTCTTTAATGTCACAAAACTTTTGAATCAGAAGAGCATAAGTGCCTAGTTTTTATATTTTTTTGCACTCTGTTATAGGAGAGAAGAAATTGTTAATGAGCTCAAGTCCAGGCTTGCATATTTGGAGTGTAGTTGTGTGATCATAATCAAGTCACTTTAATAAAAAAAGAGAGAGACTTTCCTTCTAGAACTTTAAATTCTGTTTTTAAAGAGAGAGGGACAGTGTGAGCTGTTGCTCCCTGAAGCGTTCTGGAGCAGACAGTAGGCAGAGCGACCCGATTTAGCTGGACGTTCCGCTCGGAAGGGGCCAAGCAGGACGGATGGCGGCCGGGAAAGAAAACTCAGACACACGTGGATGGCGGCTTGAAATTATCCTACTTTATTCTTCCCGCACATCAGTAGATATAGCGAGAACAGGCTACTAAGGAACCAATAGTGAATTGGTAAGCTAGCTTATTTCAGCCAATGAGGGACTATCATGCTGGTGGCGTCATCTATCATTGACCGGGAAGATGGGAGGA
>PVKS010053333.1:0-10438 GCA_004027875.1 Aplodontia rufa
TTCATCTCATCTAACAAGTTTCTTGAGCAGCTGCTAAGTTCTTGGAACCTCTAATATAGAAGTCAGGAATCCTTCCTAATTACTTATAAGTCTTCAAATGTACATTTAGAAGGCAGGAATTAATGTGGATCCTTTATATGAAAAGGTGGTGGTGTGTCAGTGCTACAGAAAGATGCAAGGTGCCACAGTCAGATGTTACTGACGTTCTAACTTTAACTGCCTCCCAAATGTTTCTCTGGCTAGGTTTTTCTTCCAGCACCCCACCAATATTTGAAATGTTGATAAATCATGAGTAAAATATTCATATTTTACAAATTCATTATTTAAATAAATAAAAATATTTAGTGCCAGGTATGGTTCTAATCACTAGACAGATAAGGATGAGACAGGGAAGAAATTCCCAGTCTCCGCTGGTAAGGAGATGATGGGAGAACAGATATCATTATGACAAGGGTTGGTGGGCCTCAAAAGGACATACCATGTTCTAACTAGAATTTGTGAATGTGACTTAATTAGGAAAAAGTATCTTTTCAGCTACACTTTAAGGTCTCCAGATGAGATCATCCTGGATTACCCAGATGGATTCTAAATGCAATGATAAGAATCCTGAGCCAGAAGAGAAGACACAGGTGGGAAAGCCACAAGACAGCAGACACAGATTGGAGTGATGTTACCACAAGCGGAGGGATGTCTAGAGCCACCAGCAGCTATAAGAGGCCAGCAAGGAGTTACCCCCAGAGTCTTCAGAGATGGCATCAACCTGCCAATACCTTGATTTTGGATTTCTGGCCTCCAGAACTGGGAAAGAATACATTTATTTAAAACCCTCCAATTTGTTGCAGCAGCCCTGGGAAACTAATGTAGCAATCATGCAAACAATACATAATTAAAGGTTGTAGACTGTGAAAGAAATATAATTTCCCAAAAGCAAATAACAAAGGTAATTGATCTAAATGTGACATTAGGGAAGCATTTCAAGAGGTAAAAGACAAAGATCCTAAAAAGAAGATTCCAGAAGGCTAAATGGGTGCAAACCAAAAAGACAACTTACAGAGTACATAAAATGAGGCTCTTTTCACTATATTAAGATCCTTTGAGTACTAATATTGAATTAATATGAGTATTAAACACTAAGCAACTATCAGGTTGTCATCAAGTTTTGTTACTCAGAAACATTTCCTGAGACACATAAGTACCCTAATACTTTTCCAAACTGATACAAAAGTAGAGCAAGGCTGTCTTCTCCCATGCCTCTGTGTTATTGCAGGCAGGCCATCTGTTACAAATTGCAGGAACTCCCATATCCACATTATAAGACTCAGCCTGAAGCTATGGAGGACACTGCGAAGCCCCCAGTGACATCTGAACCAGGTGTGTAATCAGCACCGGGCCTGAGGAGGAGGTGGGGTGATTCTCAGAAGTAGGCCAGGCCAAGAAGTAAATGCAACACATGAACCAGAAGGACCATTGAAATTAGGGCCATGCTGAATTAAGACTTGCAATGGCAAAGAAACCAGTTTCTGAAATTTTGAATCATTTATCATTTAATAAATGCTCCAAGTCACCAGACATTGTTTTAAACACTGTTTAAAAAAAAAAAAAGAGGGACAGTGACAGAGAAAGAATTTTATTTAGTTTTTCATGTGGCTTGGCTTGCTCTGAGACTTCATTGCTGCAGTTTGAATCTGTGTCCTCCTCACACATGCCAGATAAGCACCGTAACCACTGAGCCACTACTCCAGCCCTGTTTTAAGCACTTTATATGTAATAATTGATTTAAGTGTAACAAAATTATGAAAAAATATGCTATTTATGATCTCATTTTGTGAATAAGGAAACTGAAGTACAGAGATGTTGTGAATTGTCCAAAGTCACACAATTCATAAGTAGCAGACCTGGGATTCAAAGCCTGGCAGTCTGACTCTAGAATTTATCTTCATAATCACTGCATTCTCTAAAATCTCCCTAAATTCCACAATCATAACAAAAACAGCAATCATAAACATTATTAAATCAATAAGGATGATCTAATTATCATCTTCATTTTACCTATGAAGACAGCAATGGCCTGAGAGGTCAAGGAACTTGCCCAAAGTCCCACAGACACTACATGAAGGAGCCTGAATTTGATCCTGTGGAGTCAGACTCCAGAGCTCAGGGAACTAGACACCACTGCAGCAACTTTACACTTCACTCCTTGCCTTTCTTTTAGGAACATTCCTGCTTCATTCATATTCTTGGTTTACTTATTGCTTCCTACCCCCCACACACACACTCTTTTTGAAAAATGTAATTTTTATTATGAACGTGTATTTGTCTTTATTAGCAATGATTTTTTCATTACGTAAGCATGCCTCAGTCATCTAAAAGTTACCTATCTACATATCTATCCATATACATGCTATCGAATTGACTACTTAATAGATTTATATGGTAAGTGTCATAATGACTGATCAACCTACTTCTGATAATGTTGGTATAAAAACAAAAATGTTTGGGGTTGGGGATTTAGTTCAGGGGCAGAGCAGTTGCCTAGCACTCGCAAGGCCCTGAGTTCGGTCCTCAGCCCTGGAAAAACAAAAAAAGGGAAAAAAATGTTTATGTTTGATTTTTATTAAATCAAGTTTACCTTTATCAAATTCCCTTTTGGAAAATTACTGTATGACTATAATTTTATCAAGACTGCAAGTACATCTGAAAATTAGGTGCTAAAAATAAAAGACACACAAAGTTAGATTGAAACATAATCCACAGGTATATTAAGCATACAGATACCTGCTGAATAAGTGTTTAAACAAACACTTTCATTTTAAGATTCCTTCCTTTTTTCCATCTTCCCTCCTGCTCTTCTTTCATTTTCTGTGTGTCTGGTACTAAGGCTTGATCCCAGGACCTCACACAAGATAGGAAAGCACTGAGCTACATCCTCACTGCATTTTTTTTTATTTTTGAGATAGGGTCTCACTACGGTGCTGAGGCTGGCTTTGTGATCCTCCTGCCTCAGCTTCCTGTATAGCTGGGATTCCAGGCATGCACCACTACCCACTCATTTTAAGATTTCTATATAGTATATGTTATTAGTTGTTTTCTGTTGCTATTCTATAGAAGTAATAAAGTCTTCATTGTTTTTTTCCTTAAGGAACAACAGGTGTTTAAATGCTCACACTCTCCAGGGGGAAATACGTGGTTCTAATCTCTTTAATTCTCCTAAATCTGAAAGTACTAGATTATTATATGAAAACAATACTAACACATTACTTTTAAAAACTGTCAAATTTAAAAGTCAATTTTGAGAGCATTTATAACACTTTTTTTCCTCCAATAATCAAATCTTGAGTAGCACTTTTGAGAAATGAGCAAACCTGATAAAATGATTTCATAAACCAGGAGGAAAATATCTCCTCAATCACTAGAAAAGAAACATTCCAATTAGATTACAACAAAAACAAGACAAGCAAATGTTAATTTAAAACTTGTTCTGAGACCAACCACATCACAAAAGTCCTATCACAGGTGGATGAAAAGTCTTTTCTTTAATCCAAAAAACAGTGTTCGATAAAATTCATGTTGATTTTATGCCTAATAAAAAGGCATGTAAGTTAAATATTTATATTCAAGTCAACTGATCATATTATGTGGATTACAAAAAGAAATGAGGGGGAAATACCCAGTTCTACAAAAATGCTCTAATTCTAAAAATATCAAATCATATTACATAAAAATTCACTTTTGAAGAAAATGCTTGCAAGTTATAAGGGAAGGAATGTATGTAGGATAAATCCTGTGCAAAACATTCAGACCAAATGTATGAGCATTTCATGACCTTATGTGGTTAACACCATTGAAATGTACACAATACCATTATAACTGTGCATGACCAAAACATCATAAGTTGAACAACTGTGTGAAAGATACTGTACTAAGTAGAAAAAATGCTGAATAATTATCAGTGAAAAAATATTTACTGTCTGTGATGATAGCCCAGGCCAATTATACCAATGGCTGTGTCATAACTGGGAAACTAGAAGATCAGTTGTAGTACCTTTAGGATGGTACTAAAACAAAAAGTAATATCCTTCTAAGAATTAACAAGATGCCTGGAATTAGAAAACAATTCCAATTTAAGTGAGAATTCGATCTCTCAAATACTCCAGTATTACAGCTGTTCCTTTCATTAATATGGCCGCTGGAGGAACCTGGAATGGATTTCCATCTAGAAGTAATGTTCCCAAGTTCACACAATTATCAAGCTCTGGTGGACTCTGTTGGAGGTCATTTTTTTGAAGGTCCAATGTGGTCAGATTTTCCCTGATCTTCATTAGCTGAGCATTCACAGATCCAACCTGATTGTCACTAAACAGAATTATTTCAAGTGTGAAGATATGATACAGAAATTCAGGTAACATTTTAAACCCAAGAAGTTTAACTGGCTACTCTTCCTTTCTGCTTTTTAACAGACCC
Organism: Aplodontia rufa; assembly: GCA_004027875.1. Lineage (NCBI taxonomy): Eukaryota > Metazoa > Chordata > Mammalia > Rodentia > Aplodontiidae > Aplodontia > Aplodontia rufa. The sequence continues at coordinate 4,462 of PVKS010053333.1, forward strand.
TGGGGTACAGGAGTACTGTAGTCTCTCCCCTAGGCTCTGAAACCTGATCGAGGATCCTGCCCCAGCTACCGCTATTCCTCCCTGCAGGTGGGACATGTCCAAACACCAAGACTCCTTACCCCCACAGTCTTAAAGATAAATCCAGGTTTGAATCTCCCTATAAGAAAACAGTCTCCTTGTGTCCTTTTCTTTTTTTGGCAGTGGGTGGCAGACAGGGGATTGAACCCAGGGGTGCTTAAGCACTGAGACACATCCCCAGACCTTTCTTTTTTTATTTTGAGACAGGGTCTCACTAAGTTGCTGAGGCTGACCTCAAACTTGTGAACTTCCTGCTTCAGCCTCCCAAACCACTGGGATCACAAGCATGCGCCACCACACCCAGCTTATGGTCTTCATCTTAACTAGAAGGAGTAGAACTTCATCGTCACGACTTCCAGCTTTTCTTTTCATATACCTTTCGAAAAGCAATAACAACAAATAGCTGTTATTCATTTTATTATTTTACTAATATATTAATTATATCAATGAGGTTTGTATTTCACCACACGAATACAGGCTACACTGATCAAATCAGGGTGATTAGCATTTCCTCTCCTTATCATTTCTTTACATTTGAAGCCCTCAAATTCCTCCCTTCTAGTTCTTAAGTACTGTACTTAATAGTTTACTGTGAACTAAGTCATCCCAATGGTTGCAGAACACAGAACTTATTTCTTCTATCTAAATATGTTTTGGCACCTGTAATCCAACCTCCCTTTATCCACTCTCCCACTACCCTTCCCAACCCCTAGTAATCAATATTCTACACTCATTCAAAGAGATTTTTTATTTAAATTTCCATGTGAAATTAGAACATGCGGTGCTTGTCCTTGTGTCTGGCTTATTTCCGTTAATGTAATAACCTCCATTCCATCCATTTTGCTGCAGATTTCAGGATTTCATTCTTCTATATGTCTTACTAGTATTTCATTGTGTTTATAGACATTCATTTCCGATGAGCACAAAGTGTGATTCCATGTCTTAGCTATTATAAACAGGGTTAAAATGAACGTGGGAGTTCAGGTGTCTCTTCACTGTGCTGACTGCATTTCCTTTGTATATGAATTATTCACCATTTTTATTTCTTCTTTTGAGAAATATATTTGACCATTTTTAAACTGGATTAATTGAGTGTTCATTTAAGCTTTTGAGTTCCTTACACATTGTGAATATTAATCCTTTGTCAGATAAATAGTTGGCAAATATTTTCTCCTCTTTGTTGCTTCATTCTGTTGATTGTTGTTTCCTTTGTTATGCAGAAGCTTCTCAGTGTGATATAGTCCTGTTTGTCTATTTTTAGTTTTGTTTCCTATGCTTTTGTGGTCATATCTAAAAAAATAGAATAAACATGCTACCAATTTTTATATGTTGATGTTGTGCTTCAACTTATACCAATGTCTTGAAGCATTTCTCCTATGTTTTCTTCTAGTAGTTTTACAGTTTCAGTTCTTATATTTCAGGTCTTTGATCTGCTTTATGTTTCTTTTGTACAGGATGAGAGATGGTAACCAAGTTTCAATATTCTGCATTTTGGTGTTCCTTTCTCCCAGCACAATATATTGAAGAGGCTGTCTCTTCTCAAATGCATTTGTTTAGTACTTTTGTCAGTATCAGTTGGTTGGATTATGATTTTATTCCTGGAATCTCTGTTCTGTTCCATAGATCTGTATGTTTTTATGCCAGTGAGTGTTGTTCGGTTGATATGGCTTTGTAGTGCATCTTGAAATCAAGTATTATCATGCCCCCAGCTTTGTTCTTTTTGTTGAAGATTTGCTTTGTCTAGGGGGCTGGAGCAGTGGCTCAGTGGTTACGGAACTTGCCTGGCATGCACAAGGACATGGGTTCCAACCCCGGTATCATGTACACAATGAAATGTCAGAGCAGCAAAAACCACATGAAAAGCTAAATAAAATTGATTCTCTCTCACTGTCCTTTTCTCTTTAAATCAAAAACAAGCAAACAAAAAAGATTACTTTGTCTATTGGGGTCTTTAGTGCTTCCATATGAATTTTAGGTTGTGGTTTTTAGGTCTCTGAAGAATGTCATTGGTATTTTGATGAGCATTATTGAATTTATAAATAGTTTTGGGTAGTATAGATATTTTAATAACTTTCTTCCTATCCATGAACGTGTGAAGTATTTCAAAATTTTTTTGTATCTTCTTCAATTTCTTTCCTCAATATTTTGCGATTTTTATTGTAGAAGTCATTTATTTCCTTGGTTAAATTGGTTCCTAGGGTTTTCTTGTTTTGGTTGGTTGATTGGCTTGATTTATAGCAACCATGAATGAGATCATTTTCATGATTTCTTTTTCAGTAAGCTTGTTATTTGTGAATAAACATGCTACTGATTTTTATATGTTGCTGTTATATCCTTCAATTTTACTGAATTCATTTATCAGTACTTATAGACTTTTGGTGGATTCTTTATATTTTTGAACATATAGAATCCTATCTGGAGTTCTACTCAGCTATTAGAAAAAATGATATTATGGCCTCTGAAGGTAAATGGATGGAAATGTAAGAAATCATGCTGAGCAAAATTAGCCAAACCCAGAGACTCAAGGGTCAAATGTTTTCCACCATTTGTGGAGACTAGAACAAAACCCAAGCTTGGGTGAAAGGTAGTCAAGCTCTTGTACTAGACCCATAAAAGGCATGGCAACACATAATCCAGGGGAACTATAGATATGTAGGGGAAGGAGGGGGAAAGAGAGAGGTGAGGGGGCATGGAGAAGGAGGGAAGATAGGGAGGGATCTAAGGAGACAATCAATCATGTAACATAACCTTTACCCTCCCCCCAAGCCAAACAATACTTATTTAATCATTTAATTCTGGAAAATTCATAATCTTATACATATGTTCATATATATATGAGCATGTATAAGTGTTATAGGGGCAAAATATGAAAAATCAAGAGACTGAAGTGTGGGCAATGTGGGGGTGACTCTGGATTAGGACTTAATGCATATTGTTACTTTAGATGCATTTATGATGGGACTGCAGCTCAACTCCTAAATAATAATAAAAAAGAATCCTATCAGCTGCAAATGGGTAATTGGACTTCCTCCATTCCTATTTGTATGCCTTTTATTTCTTTATCTTATCAACTTTCTCTGGCTAGAATTTCCAGTGCTCTGTTGAATAAGAACAATGAAAGTAGACATCCACATCTTATTCCAGATCTTAGAGGGAATACTTTTAACTTTCCACATTGAATGCAACGTTGGCTGTGAATTTGTCGTAGGTAGTCTTTTTTATGTTGGAGTACCTTCCTTCTATTCCTACCTTGTTCAGCATCACAAAGCAATGTTCAATTTTCTCAAATATTCTTTCTGCACCTATTTAGAGGATCATATGATTTCTCTTTTGTTCTTTTGATGTGATGTGTTGTTTATTGATTTGAGTATGTTGAAACATCCTTTCATCCCTGAGAAAAATTCAACTTGATCACAGGTGCATAATCTTTTTGATGTGCCATTCAATTCAATTTGCTCATATTTTGTTCAGAATCTCTACATCTGTGTTCATCAAGAATGCTGGTCTATAGTTACCTTTTTCTGTGTACCCTTGTCTGATTTTGGAATCAGGATAATTGTGTGTTTTTTGAGTTCTTACAGCATGTTAGACTCACTGCTGTGTTTTCCATTCTTCAAATTAACTCTTCAAAACAGACTTGAGTAGGTTATTAAAATTTTCACAGTACAGCTAAGGAAACTGAGGTTCAGAAATGTTAAAAAACCTCCTAAAAAGTAATGTGGTTGATTCTCTCAGATTGGGAATTCCAGCCCAGCATGTTGGATTCCAGAGTCTATACTTAGAACAATGCCATTAAACTCCAACCTCTTAAGTGGATCTGAATATATGTGACAGGTTGCAAGGCCAGAAGACTCTACAAAGGAGTGGACTTCCCTGTGAAACATTTGGTGGGCATTTGTAGTGAATCCTGGAATGGTTGACAAACAGGCTTTGGCCATCCTGAAAAAGTCATTAATCTTTCTATTATGTGATAATCCAAGGTCACACAGCTTTCAGTCCAGAATCACTTATCAGATGTGATCAGACTTTAAGAAAATGATAGATGGTAACCTGCCTACTCTGGACTGACTAGAACTTGGAAATATCTGATTATTAATTTATGGGACAAATAACCCCACAGGAAAAAAATCAGGGTATGAGACCTAATCACCAGATTCCCTCAAGCAAGAAGTCAGGAAGTGGGAAGATGCTGATTCTTCTGGAGTATTCTCAGAAGAAAGACATTTACTGGGTCACTAAGTTATGAGCACTGGAGTTTAGCATATCCACGATTGGCCATTTTAGAGCTGTGCTTCCTTGGGAAAATGACTCGGTCTCCATGAACCTGAGTCTTTTCATTCGCTAAATGTGTCTACAACTAACTCCTATCTCCAGGTGGTTTTTAAAGGACTAAAAATATCCATAAAGTGGGTGGTGCTTTTCCAACCTCAGATGCCTATTTGCCCTCTGTATAGGCACGTTCCTGGCAGCAGCCTAAAATATCCATGTTACTTGTCTAAACATCCTTTCCCCAAAGTATTACTAGAGAAAAACTGATAATATATTATAATTTGCTTTCCTAATATCACATCAAAATACAATTCCTAATTTTGAAAATTGTTGTTTTGTGTTGGTCATCCTTTAGGCCACTGCTTTTTGATGATGGTAGTTTCCTAGGAAACCTTTTACAGATCTTACTATAGGTTGTGCTACTTCCAGGGGACATTTTTGTGCAGAAGCTACTCTCTCCTGTGGGATGGGGATTCTTATTTTAGCATGTACCCCAGATGATTTCACTTACGGACTCATCTCCAGAGTGGTAATTCATGTCATCTTAGGTATCTGTGACTACACCGTGACTACAGTACAATTTCTTCTTCTCCACTAGCATTAAAGGATGGCATCATACTGCTATCCTTAATATAAAAAAATCTGCCTCTGTCCTTGGGTTAGAGGCAAAGGTAGGACTCAAAGATGATTAAAGGATTATAAAATCTAATGTACAAAGAAATTGAAAGATACCAACATGCTTCATCTCACAAAGGCAAGAAACTAACCATTCCTCATTGAAGAATGGAACAAGAAGAAAATAAAACTGTGCTGAAGCACAAAAGATTAACAAAAATATCTGACAACTTTGTAAATGTGGATATGAGTGAAATCAGGATGTTGTCAACTCTTCTCCTTTTGGAGACATTAAAGATATGCTTTAGAGTATCTATTGGGGACAGTCTGGTGTAGGCTTAGATTTATCCTTGCCCAAGGGCTGACAGATGGATCAAATGACCTCTCAGCATCCCTTCCATCCCCACACTTCTGTTTTTCTATGATTGTTGGACTGGCTTGTTAGCTGAGTCAGAGTCAGATTTGCCCTTGCAAGTTAATGAAAGAGTCAGCTGTTTAAAAGGAAACAGGTAGACTCTTTGTCCCAAAAATAAAAGCCTGGCTTCACTATTTCAGATTAGATTATACTATTACACCCATTTACTTCTTTGAATCACAGAGTACTTTTGTCCTTCTAGGGTTCCTTAACAGAATGCAGACTTTGACAGGAGTAAAGATAAAGTAACGAAACCTATCAGATAGGGGTTTAGCAGACATCAAGGCCCTGCAGTAGGACCAAGAACCAAGATAGAGGAAGGGGGAAACCCAAAGCAGACAGTGAAAGATAGACACAGGACTATAAGATAAACTGTGCCTAATTGAAAATAGATGTCCAAGCTCCTGCAAAAGATAAGGCTCTTCTCTCTCCCAGAAGAGTTCTGCTATTCTTTTAATGGAGGCAGAGCTCCTGCCAGGTAGGGAACACTGTCCGTGGAACTGGGTTCACAAAGCAGTAAGGAAAATGATTATGACTCTTGCTTTCCTGGAAAATACCAAATATGTAGTGAACATAGCAATCACTATGAGAGGGGGAGGT
>PVKS010053334.1:0-10440 GCA_004027875.1 Aplodontia rufa
GTCCCCCAGGAACCTAAGCACAGTTCCCCATGATCATGTAAGAATTCATACATGCTGAGGTAATTGATAGGTTAGCCCTCTAACGTACTAATTCAAGACAGAATAACTTTATTACAATCTAGACAAACACTTCTGAAAACTCAGGGTGATTGTTTAGTATAAAGCTAAATTCAAAACTCTAATCTTTTTGGATCATAAACCTCTTGAAAATCTAAGGAAAGTTAAGAACCCTGTGGTAGGCAGATTCTAACAGAGCTCCCAGTAATCCCCACCTCTTTGTATTCACAACCATCCTCCTGTAGAGTTTGAGCTGACTTTAGCAACTTGCTTCTAGTAAACAGAATGTGGTAAATGGAGGGGACATCAGTTTTCTGTGATTAGATTACAAAACCACGATTTCGATCTTACCAGTGCAGGGGGCTAAGGAAGGGGCTTTAGGACCTTGCCCCTAATTATGGTGACAATGTAACTTTAAACTAGTTCAACTGGCCTCTGTCAGTGAAATCTTTGCCAAGGTGTCTGCATGAGCTGCACAGAAGTGAGCTTGCACAGAGGTTGGTTGTGGTTTGTAACTTCCTCTGGGACACTGAAGCTCTGAGCTGTGCTTACCTAACTTACAGAAGTTATGAGATGAGACTTTACCCCAGAAAGAAAACCCTGTGAAGAAGGTGGTATTTCTGGAAAAACTTTTGGAACCGCTGTCTGACTTGTCAAAATGGAAAAAAAATTTTTTTTAATTAAATGTTATGCAACCTCCCACTGAGTATAAAACTATAAAAATTTTCAAACTTGGGGTACCAGATTTGAGCCATCCATGCTCCCTGGACCAAGCTGCACAGCTTTGAATAAAACTGCATGCTGGACTTCCTCTGGTGTCTGCCTTATCTGTCCCTGCAACATTCTGGCAACCCAGATGGGACAGAGGAGTAGGAATGGCTTATGGCTTTTGGCTCCCTTGTCTCCATGGTCTTAACCAAGATGCTGGAGGACGAAAATTCCCCTAGATGCACTAAGGGCAACTTTGCCCATAACGGTGGGCAACTTGGCCAGCACCCCAGAGTGGAGGCCTCAAAGCATAACAGAACCCATGAGGTGCAGGAACCAGGAATAAAAAACTCACAGGTAGGGCCCGGGTCCACTAATGATAACCTACCTGACTTCCCCCTTGAGGCTTAAGCATGTAGAAGAGAGGCTTGATCAACCTCTGAGGGTCCCTGCGTTATCTCTAATAGGAACTGCAGCTGAAAAGGCCCTGGGGAGTTGCCTGAGTAGGCTCTGTTCAGGGTCAGCAAGCAGAGGGGAAACAATGACTCCTTTTATGGTTTTAAAATTGGGGCAGTATAGAAATTTTGTGTTGACCATGTTTACGTAAAAGTGTGTGAATGTGTGCAGCACCAATGCAAAATGGAACATTGGAAGCACACAACGTAAACTTACTCCTTTAGAGTACGTATTAGAAAACTTTTAGAAAGATTATGGGATATAGTATAAATGTATAAATGACCATGAAGCTATTTATGGTTCCACAGCTTTGTGCTACCAGTCTGAACAAATCCTCACTTGCAAATCCATGATATTTAAGTTATAATATCAAAACCCATGATAAGCTCTATTTTAATTTCTAAGAGGTTAAATCTAATAGAAACACCTGTAGCTATTATTTCCTACCAGTGGAGATCTAAGACCTGTTAAATGGCTGCAAAATCTGTATCATGTTGTGTGCACACAAATTGGCTTGCAGATAAATGAGTATTCATAACTTTAATAAATGGATCCAAATGCCTTTTAGTTCATGAGACTTAAATATAGTTTTAACAAAAAGGGTTAATCTAAATTGGTAAAAATAAAAGTGCCTTTAAAATTTCTAATCCACAAATGGCCACATTACTAAGTTTTTCCTTGTTTCAGGTGCCTAAGAAGGAAAAAAGTGTACATTTAAAAAAAATTATGCCTCAATGGCAAAACAACAGCAAGAGCTATATTCAAAATATAAAATGGGCCACCGTGAAGGCTAGCCAATTAAAATGCTGGTTTTATGAAATGTTTAAAAAGCACTTTCCATTCCTTCTAGGATTTTTCTTCAACAGAAAAAACATCATTTACACTGTAAACTATACCTGCCTGATATCTTGATTTTCATGGATAACCTAAAATTAACAGTTAACAATAAGTAAATTAGATTTAACATAAAAAAGATTAATCTTAAAAAGTATGTTTTTTAGAGGAGACATTTGATTAATTTGCTAAATACCAACTGCTAAATACAAATTCAAGCACTCTTAACTTATTAAATTCTATAAGGTAACATTTTGGGGGTTATTAAATGTGCTTTAATAAATTGATAAATACAAAAGATTTAAGGTTGCTTTGTTTCTAAGTCTACACTAAAAGCATGATTACTAAAAGTTAAGATTCTAACAAATATTACTCAGAGTACAAAAGGTTTCAACTATTTTACATGAGGTATTTTAAATAACAAAGTATCTGATCTTATTTTACATGGTAAGGTAAACAGATTATAAAATGTCCAAGTAAATTGCAAAAGATTTGTGGAAATAAATCTCAAAAGCCCATGTGTAATTAAGTTAACTAATTAGCACAATCAATTAAAATTACTTAAGGTTTTTCTTAGGGTCCAATGTTAACGTATTGCTATAAATCAAAATCTAATTCTCTAAGTGTTGTGATAACAAGAGTTTCTCAAAACATTGATCTGAGCTTGTCTGTAAAGACAATTCCTGATGTCTGTTAGATTTTATGACATAGGGAAACTAATGCTTAAAAAAATTAAGGTTTATATCTGTTTTTAAATCTTTCCAAAGATTACTTCTTAACTTATTAAAAAGCTGTTATTTCAGAGTATTACAATATAACTAACAACCTAAATATATGTGATCAGATGTATGTGTGTGTGTGTATCATTTATATGAGCCTTGTTCCAGGTGTTATTATAAAATAAAAGCTTATGTAGATTTACCAACAAGATAAATAACGTGTTCCTTTATACACTGTATCTGACATAAAAAGCCACACAGCCATTTGAAAACCTAACTTATCTTTGTATTACACTAATTAAGTCTATTTTTGATCATTAACACTTTCTTAAATACATTTGTAAAGGTTAATAGGAGGTTTCTAATTTGGTTAAGTGCTCTCATAGTCTTTCTGTTGAAATGATGTTTCAGATGTAATATTATTAACAGTCCATCCCTACCTGAGTTAATGCTCTGACTTTCACCTTCCTCCATGTTAAAATGGCTAAACTTAAGCACATTTAAAGTTAAATACAAAAGATAAAATTTTGTCACAAAAATTATTATGATCTCAAAAAAAGAAAACAAAAAATATATAAGTAAAGATTTAAAATTATTTCTTGTTTCACTAAATATGTTTTTTGCTCTTGTTAATTGCATTTTATATTTTCCTTGTAAAACTTTGTAACTGTTATCTAAATGCTTTACAGAAGTACAATTTCTAATATAACAACCTAAGTTAGCTTGAGATAGGATAGGCAAAATCTAAGGCTGATTTCCAGTACTAAATACTAATTCCAATTAAGTCAAAGGATAAAAAACTATAAAATTATAGACATTTAAGTTAAAGTCAAATATTCTTATTTCAAGATTAATAAAGCAGGCCTGCTGGATGTTTAAAAACCAAAACTTAAGAGATTAAAGTTAAGAAAATAAAAGGGCCAAAGAATAGCCAATATTGGCAATTGCTGTTTAAGATCAGCCAGGGCTCAGGAAACTACAGCACTTCTACAAGGGCTTTGAAACTCTGGGTCACATGACCTCCCAAACAGGGAGATGGGAGTGACCCTAGGAAATAAAAAAAGCCCAACCAATGTGCATGCTGCAAAAGGAGGGTCAACGAAAAGGGGAATGTCCCTAATGCTTCCCAGAGAAGCCACATATGGTCAGCAAGACTCTGACTCATCCTGACAGATGGCACTACCTCTCATAAGTCCCCAAGAATGACCCTGAGAAATCCAGGTTGGCTCCATATTAACAGACTGGAACCAGGTCAAATTTGACCAACTTTGTCTTGTACATCTGTTAGGAGAGTTGTAACCAAAGTACAGTCATATAGAGACAAAAGAAAAAGAAAAAATTAGGATTTTAGACAGAAGCCCCCTATTTGGACAACCAAGACAGAACCCAAAGACCCACTTAGACTGACATTCCAAACCCCATGGCACTCCTCACGCTGACTACCCAGGAAAAGAAAACAAACAACATTGAGGAACAAAAAGACAACAGCCTTGATCTGCACACACCCTGGAAACTGGTCAGCCTGCTCATGGCCTAAGCCTGAAGAAGCTACGACCCTAAATCGGCCACCTGGAGATTGGCTGACCAACAGAAGAAATGGATAATTTAATCTTTCAGTTCTTATACTACGATGCATTGCCACCCTCCGCTTCTAACTATATCTACGATTCTTCCGTTGGTCTTTGCTACAGGACTGATAACAGTGACCCCTGCTGACAGGACTCTCGGTGACAGTCTTATTTATACTTTCCTATTTTGCTTACATACAAGTTTTAGGATTTATTTAGTGGTATTAAGTTGACATTATTATTTGATAGATAAACCTATGCTGGCAAAGTGGTCACCATATGTAATTGCTTGCCACTATGGCTGGATCCTAGCTATTACTCACCATGTACACTGTGTGTTGTGATGGTCTATTATAAAGTTGGTATAATTAATAAGATGTACATGGGTCTTGCCACATGAGAAAAATGTTATAATTCAGTGACCATTTGTCACTGGGAACAATTCAGAATTCACAGCTCAGATTTAAAAGATTTGCCCAGAGATTTTCCTCCCTTCTAAGGGAACATGACATTGCTGGTCACTAGATCATATGCCTCCAAAATGGATACAAGGTTTCATAAAAGATGATTTAAAGTTGACCACCCCAGGCCCCATCATGACAAGCCCTAACCCAGATGCTAAACTGTATAAGGGTCTCAACCCTAACCTTAACCTAACCTTCTTATGAAATAATCTCTTTCACAAGAAAGATTGATTAGCTGAGAAAATAGCCGAAAGCCTTGGAATTAAAAAACTGTTGGGCCTGTGGAGGATCCCTCATGAGTGAGGAATGGCCTTTGATAAAAATGAGTTTGGATGCTTATTCCTTGGTACAGCGAAATCAGGCCCACATTGATCTAAAGGAGTGAAAGACCCCAGAGCTGGATTCTTACTTCAAAAGTTCTTTAAAACATTGTATTAGTAAATTTGGGTCACAACATACACAATTTATTGGACAGACCTCTTGTAACAAAATGCTGTTCTGAAATGGCACCTGTTGGCCAAACCTACTTGGATTTGGGCAGATAATCCATACAGTCTAGGACATGGTCTTAATGGTCTCATATGCATAATGCCCTAGAGAAAACAATGTCTTTTCAACTGCACCAGTCCAAACCCTGTACAGATCAGTTCTTTTCGAGGCATTTCTAAGATTCATAAAGTCTGGGTTAATCTAGCTTCATCTGACTGGAAAGCACCAGATGGGCTATTTTGGATCTCTGAAAAAAAGGCATGCACCCAACTCCCAACAACTTAGAGGGGAACTTGTACTACTGGAGTAATAGGAATTATGCTGTTAACTTGTTAATTGCTACCAGGCTTGGCTCACCTCTGCATGAAAATAATCAGTTCTACCATGGAAACAAATAACAGCTAAAATTATAACTTTATATACAGCTTTAAGCCAGGAGGATGATGCTCTTTAATTTAAGGGTTAAATTAAGGCATCAAAGGAGGGAATGAAGGAAGGTGAGGAAGGGGTTTTAGGACACTGCCCCTAAATACTGTGACAATGTAACTTTAAATTAGCTTAACTGGCCTCCATCAGTAAAATCTTTGCCAAAGTGTCTGCATGAGCTGCACAGAGGTTAGCTTGCACAGAGGTTGGCTGTGATTCGTAAATTCTTCTGGGGATAGTGAAGCTCTGAACTACGCTTATCTAACTTACAGGAGTTATGGGATGAGCCTTTATCCCAGAGAGAACAACCCTGTGAAGTAGGTAGTATTTCTGTAAAAACTTTTAGAACCACTGTGTGACTTGTCCAAATGGAAAAAAATTAATTAAATGTTATATAACCTCCCACTGAGTACAAAACTGTAATAATTTTCAAATTTGGGGTGCCAGATTTGAGACATCCATGCTCCCTGGACCAAGCTGCACAGCTTTGAATAAAACTGCTTCCTGGAATTCCTTGGGTGTCTGCCTCATCTGTCCCTGCAACACCAGTACTCTCTTGCCTTCTTAATTGCTCTTCCTGACAAAGCCAAGCTATGAGTTGTAAGATGCTCCGTGAAGAGGTCCACACAGCAAGGAAGCACAGGAGGCCTCAGTCCAACAAGCCAGAAGGAACTTAATTTTACCAAAAACCATGTGAGCTAGGAAGTGCATCATCCCCAGTCCAGCATGACGTCAGCAAGCTGTGAGAAGGCCTAGCACCTGAATTCCTGACCCACAGAAACTATGAGGCAATAAATGTGTTGCTTTAAGCTGCGGAATTTGGAGATAATTTGTTTTACACCAATAGAAAACTAATACAGATACCCTCTGCAGAAAAGCACACAAGTGTAAAAACTCTGGTATATATTCTAGGGAATTAAAAAGACTCTCTAAAATCCATGAATTGAATTCCTAGTAGCTCAGGCATTACAGATTAGGAAACTTCTGATATGATAAACTCAAAATGATAGCCACAACTCGTCTGTAGGAAATAAATTCAATCATGCTATGTAACATAAGTCAGAATACCTTCCTTCCATAAAGTAGTATTAAGAAACTTTACTTTAAATATAATTGATATCTTAACATAAAATTACCAAAGATAAAATCACATGAAGTAATACCAAAATATAATCTATTTCATAGGTACTAAATAAGTATAGAAAATAATAACTGAGACACTCCTCAATTTTGAGACTTTACTGTCCAGTTGTTGAGACAAAAGCATGCATACACACAGAAATATCCTAACAGTTGATAGTACAGACAGATTTGCATACAAAATCCACTCCTTTATATAACATAACGACCTTATCAAAGTTTAATTATAACATAATTAGAACAAATACCTGTACTGTTTTTCCAAGTCCCATGTCATCACCAAGAATACACCCTCTTCCTTGGATGTAATGTCCATAGAGAAACTGGGCTCCTTCCCTTTGGTAGTCTCTCAAATACCTATTAATAGTATATGGAATAGAGTCTCCATCTTCAGATAATTTAAAAGCATTAGCAGATGATGGAAATTTTCGGTCTGGGAAAAAAGGTTTCTCCAAATCTTCATCATCAAATATGAAATTCCTGGGGCAAACTTTAGCAGATTTTACTTCCTGAAGTCTTTTAAGAGGTATTTTCCTTTCTTGAAAATTTGAATATAAGACAATAGCAAATGACTTTCCACTTTCATCCACTGTGATAGATTTTACGGTTGCTTCACAAAGTTTTTCATCATGTGGAGAAGGAGCTAGACATCTTTCTCCTGGAAGCCATCTGTCTACAATAATAAAGAAGAAAATAAAATTTCCAAATCTAGCTTATAAAATAACACCTCATTCATCCACTACTAGGAGAAAAAAAATCCATAAATCTTTTCAAAATAACTGAAACAAGGTAAAATAATTTTATGAGTAAATCTTTTCCTAAAATATCATATCAGATGTCCTATGACAAACAGAACAAAGGGTACGTAATTCACTTCCTGTGACTTTTATCCTGGTGATATGTCACAGTCTCCTCTGGTGATTCAGATTCAGTGGATACGCACAATAGGCATTTGGTTTCATTATTTTGTTTGGCTGTTATTGTTGAATTCCAATATGATACTGCTGCTTAGCCAGGGTGTAGAACCACTGATTTAAACATTCTTGCTGACTCATGAACATTATATATTATTCACAATATGACAGTAAGAATGAATAGGACTTGGAAATAAGGCTAAAATCCTCTGGGCAGCACTGTTTTTGTGGTTCAACACTTTTTCATAATTATTCCACCTCCTTTCTCTGGGAGCAGGTGTTTCCTTTCGTTGTTAATATATCATGTTGTCAAGTGATATACAACTAGACAAGGGAAACTCCAGCTCAACTACAGGGTGATATCACAGCTCTGTCACAGCTTTTTCCCCTCCAGGTTTTTAAATAACTGGGGTTTTAAGAGATGATTTCTAAATTATTTAAGATCCTATTATTCCTTGAAGAGTCTGATCTTTATATTTATGAACTTACCCTGTGCTTAACTATAGAGACATTTATTTTATTTTCTATCATGAGGATACAGCACTGTGAATGGGGAGGAGTTCTCTATAAAGTATACTACTAGTATGATTAAAAGGAACCAAATAGAGGAAACAAAGTAAAAATAATTTTCCAAATGGAATTTCTATTTCAAGAATCCAAGCATCATTTTATGGCTATGACTTAAAGAGTATTAGGAATTCTTTTTCTTATATATTTCACACTGAGACCACTAAAGGCTCTAATAGTTTCCTAGAGTCTTTCTGATAACCCCTAATTAAATTTTCATAACATTCATGAAATGACATTTATACTGTCTTAGGCAAGAATAACTCACTATGATATTTCTCATCATTTGTTCCTCACAAGTGAAGCCATTATTCCCATTAATTTTGGTAAGGTAGTTTTACCACAGCAACCAAAAGCAAGCAGGGGGAGCTGGAGCTGTGGCTCAGGGGTTGCAGAGCTTGCCTGGCATGCGCAAGTACATTGGGTTCAAACCCCAGCACCCACATACACAGCTAAGTGTTTGAGCAACGAAAACCACGTGAAAAACTCAACAAAAATTGATTCTCTCTCTGCCTCTCTCACTGTCCTCTCTTTAAAAAAAAAAAGCAAGCAGGGGAAAAAAAATCCGTTTTCTGACACTAATCTTTGGATTTAAACTGGTAACTGTTACACTATTCTGATTTCATGTTAACATGAAACCAACACCCTGATCTACTGTAGGGGTAAAACAACATATAGGTCAATGGCTCCTATCTTAAGAAGAGTACTGTTTGAGAATTAAAACCTAAAGTTACCCTTACAGCAATGCAATTCTCCCCTCTCTCTCTTTTTGGTACTGGGTATTGAATACAGGGGTGCTTCAGCACTCAGCAACATCCCCAATCCTTTTAAATTTTTTTTTATTTTGAGTCAGGGTCTTGCTAAGCTGCTTACAGCCTAAGTTGCTGAGACTGGCTTTGAACTTGCCATCCTCCTGCCTTAGCTCTGAAACCACTGGGATTACAGGTGTGTGCCACCAAGTCTGGCACCTTCATTGCAATTCTTAACACAGTGTTTCACAAGATGTATTTGTCCACCTAGCAAATGCCTTCTCATTTTTAAGACTTAATTCTCTAATTTATCTATCATCCTAAATATATGACTGAACCATCAATTATTTACCAGACATTGTATCTTACAATAAAGTGGAAAAAATGTCAAAAATGATGATGACTAGTCTTTCTACATCTCTTTAACTGGGATCATTTGTAACTAACTTTTCAAGGTAGGAAACAATTAGTCCACAATTCTCTTTTTATATTACTCCCACATCCAATGCATCAGAATTTTTCTGGTTCTACTTCAAAACTATACCATTCCACCATCACTCTAAAGCAAATGTTAGCAAACTTTTTCTGTAAAATGTCAGATATTAGCTATTTGCTAACTTTGATATCACAGGCCATACCTACTTTGCCACTGTAAGACAAAAACAACCACAGACAATACACAAACAAATGGCTATGGGGGAATACTAATAAAACTTTTTTTACATAAGGAAGGATCAGACTGGATTTGGTCTGTGAGTGGGCAGCAGCTTGGTGACTTTTGCCCTAATGAATGCCACTATCATCTTTTCCCTAAATTAGTTCTAACCAATCTCTCTGCTCCTAGTCCACCTTATGTAAAGTAGGCACGCCCCATTACTCTTTCAGGATTTTATTGCCTCCATAGTACTCACAGAGCACAATGTCCAATTATGTACTTTTTTTGGTCTTTCTTTTACTCTAAAAATAATTTCCTTTCCAAGAAAAACTCTATATTGTTTAAAATTTTATCCCCATGTTCAACACACAGAAGACAAATAATAAGAATGTGGTGAACGTATTAATGAAAACAGATTCTTGATCTCAAAACTTCTTTTCTAGTGAGACATACACAAAAACATGTAACTATAAAACGTGATTTGAAAGAGAACAAAGTGCTATAAGAAAGAAGTATTGGGAAACAATTTAAAAGGAAAAGAAGTCAGCGGGGCATGGTGGCACACTCCTATAATCCCAACTACTCAGGAGTCTGAGGAAGGGGGATGGCAAGTTGAAGGCCAGCCTCAGCAACCTTAGCAAGATCCTATCTCAAATTAGAATTTAAAAAAAGGGAGTCAGGGGTCTAAGTGTCC
>PVKS010053335.1:0-10439 GCA_004027875.1 Aplodontia rufa
GGTGGGTTGGTGAGCATGGGGGGGGCGCTCTGTGGAACATAGGGGGTGAGGGGAATCCTGGGGTAAATATGGGGTGCTGTGTGATCTGTGGTAGACAGCGGGTGGGGGAGTCATCGGGTAGAGAGCAGGTGGGGTGCATCCTAAGGTAGACAACATTGGGGGAGTTCTGGGTTAAACACTGATCTGATTTGGAGGCATCTTTGGGTAGACAGCAGGTGGGAGGCATCATGGGGTAGACAGCAGGTGGGAGGGATCCTGTGGTAGATAAAAGGTGGGAGGGGTCCTTGGGTAGACCGCAGATTGGGAGATTCCTGGTGTAGGCAGCAGGTAGGGGCCTTTCGGTGGTAGACAGCGGGTGGGAGGAGTCTAGGGTAGACAGAGGGTTTGATGGGTCCTAGGTAAGACAGAAGGGAGGGCTTCCTGGGGTAGAGAGCGGGTTGGAGTATTCCTGTGGTAGAGAGTGGGTGGGGGGCTTCTTAAGTGAAAGTAATGTTGACACTGGAAGCAGCGGGGGAGGTCACACAGGGATCCTCTTTCTTGTTACTGCACTGGTGAGTTTTCCAATGTTTCTGGATGTGGACTTGTGAGGGTGGCAGTCCCCCTTTAATGTGTCTGGTACAACCAGGCATGCAGTTGGAGAGTTTGACCACCCTGGCTTCCAACAACAGACCTACAGGATTTTAGAAAGCCTCAGCAGAAGGTAGGGAAGCAACACTGTGGGACAGGGATCAGGGAGGGCATATGCTTCCTGGATAGGGGAGGCCTTCGGGGACCAGGAACAGTTGCTGGGTGTGGGATGGATGGCTTGAGCATTAAGGACACAAGGTCAGGCAGTGGTTTTTGGTGCAGGGGCTACTGCAGCAGAGGCACGTTGCATGATTTTGCAAGGTGTACCTGCAAGGGGGCAGGAATGGCCCTCAATTGTTCACACAGCAGCCTTCAATGCAAGGTTGGGATTTATAGAGGAAGAGGCATCCCAAACCTGGACTGGTGTGCTGCACTGCTGTAAATGACTCCTTGTCTAATTTGTGGAAGATAGATGTTTTTAGCCCCCTGAAGCATGCCTGCGTTGACCTGGTTTGATCCTGAACTTGTGTGTGCCAGTAGCCTTGGCTGCCGTCTTGTAAGGCTGGCCCCAGCATTAGGTAGTGAGGCCTGCAGTGTGACCAGAGGTAGAGGGAGGGCATGTGAGTGAAGCTATGAGAGGCCTGAGGAGGCCAGGAGAAGTTCTGGGTTCAGAGGCGATATGGATAGCCTCAATAAGAGTAAGAGAGGCACTCTTTGTTCGTGCAGGAGGTAGAGACTGAGGGGTAGCATGATGATTCTGGGAGTCTTAGTTTGTGTTTGCTACCTTCCCTTGGGATCCAGGTAGGGATGGGTGTCTCTGAGTTGGGGAGTGTGCGGGGGTGTTGGCCAGGCCATTGCAGGTTGGTGGAAGTATTTTGTGGGAAGGGTAAAGAGACCGGTATCCAGGGCACCTGAGCTTTGTTTTCAAGAAGTGTATTGAAGGCTTGAATTGCATTATCAATATGGAGAGCATGTACTGCTCCTTACATTTTACCAACACCCAAATCCTCCTATTGTTAGGTGTGTGACTGTATTCAACTGTATTTCTCATTCATGGTGATTTTGACATTTTACCTTTTCTTCCATAGAATATAGAAACGATTTAATCTTAGATATAGTGTGTGTGAGTGTGTGGGGAAACGCGCACATACATGTGCTTCTACACAGCTAAGGATTCTTTGAGCTGAACGATCAAAATATGGCCCTATTTTTGTAACACTAACTAATCTTGTTCATTCTTTCCATTTTGACCCATAACCAGAAGTCCCTCCACTGCTATATGTCGGCACGGTTTGTAACATGACATTTTGTTAATGCTATGCGGTATCCTGTTTGCAATATGTATTAAGGCTCAAGGCCTCTGTGTCCATTGAGTGTGCTTGAAAAATGTGGGAGATCCGTAAAATACCGAGTCTGCTAAGTGGTTGTCTTTTTTTTCTGTCTGTTTCCATTTGAGAGACTTCAGCAAACTTTTGATTGTGGCAAAACAGAGTATTTTCCTATATGCATACAGGTGGAATATTCACCATTTTAATGTTCATTTGTCTTAGTTCTTCCTCATCCTTCATTGGACGATGGAAAACAATTGCTCATTTGGCGTTCCTGTGTATTTGTTACATTTGTTAATTTTGATGCTGGGAACCAAGCTAGGGAGGTATAGCTGGAGGTGTGTTTTCCACAAGCCAACTCTGCTCCTTGGCCATGGAGCTTGGCCAAAGTCTCTGCAGATATCTCGGAGGAAATGCTGGCAGGGAGGCCTGGTGTCTCCGAAGGTTTTGGTTCTGAGAATCTCACCATTTGTCCTGGGTCTTTTAAATGGTGAAGACTTAATTGCCAAGGTAATGGCATTAGCAGGAGGAACCTTTGAAATGGAGTTATTTCATGACTGAATGTCTCTCAAGGATCGACCACAACCCTTCCAGAAGAAAACTGAGGGCATACTAAGTTTTTCCTTACACTTTGAGTATACTCAAGCAGCATGCATGTTCAAAAACAGTAAGCTCACAGATATTCACCAGACCCCCATGTCTGGCCATGATTTGATGTTGGAATTCCCTGCTTGCAAATACCTGAGGAGTAAATGTCCACTGTGTGCAAGCCAGGCAATTTAAGCAACAGTGCTATTGCACGTGAGTGAGGCGAGTGTTTCAAATGGAGATGAAGAGATGATGGAGAGAAGAGATGGGATTTGTGGGTCCACTGGAAGATGCAGCTGTGGTAGCTGCTGGTGGTGTCAGGGTGAAACAAAGTAACTGCACGTGCATTAACCTTTTGATTTCTTCATGGAGGTATGTGATCATGCATGGATAGACTGAGATGGGAAAGGTGGGACAAGAGAGAAGAGAAAGTTTAGAAATCAAGAGTTATGGCTTCGTCCTGGGACCCCAGGTACGTGGGTGAACACACTACGTGGACAGATGACAACGGATGTGGTTCAGAAGAGTGTCAAGAGAAGATTTGTCGTTAAGATGAGCAACCCTTGAACAGGAGTAGAAAGAGATCACGATGCAGGTTTGTGTTTCCCAATGGGTCTGATAGCTTGATGCATGTTTGGAAGAGTGTTTAATCCACAATTATGCGAATAATGAACAGAGGGAGTTCAAGATTTTTTTTCAGGAAATGATGTAAGGCAAGCACTACAGTCTTCTGAGTTTGGCCTGGTCTCTATGGGTCAAGTCTGCAGCAAAATGCTGCAAAAATCACAGAACTTGGCCACCACACACTGCTTCCCTTTCCGTACAGAGCAGGCGCCCTCAGTGGTCATTTGCACTCATGTCCAATGTATGGACCCAGTATGGACTCCATCTCTCTCATCAGATTGAATTTCTTTCCTCTAAGTTGGCTGTGAACTTCAATACTTCTTTAGGTGCAGCCTTTATCAGTGCACCTGTCATTGCTGTCCAAGCCCCAATTCTTCTGGAATTCTTGGCTCCCTGTCTGAGCTCCAAGCACCACTTTCGTAAGTTTGCCCCCATTTCTTACATCTTCCCTGAATCCACCTTACAGCCTGGCTCTTCTGAGTAGCCTGAAAGTCTCCAATGCCTGCACAGCTTTTGTGCCCTGCAAAGAACCCTGAGGGGCGAATATCCCAAAAGACATTGTGAGCATCTCTGAGTGCTGTAGAGTGTATGACCCAGTAAATGCTGAGTGCAATCAAGGGGGTGTGCATTGGTGTTCTGGTATCCCTTTTTCCATTTTGACAGGGGAGTAGAACCCATGCCTGTCACAGGCCACACTCCCCCACCCCAAGCCGCTGTGGCCCCGCCCATGGCCACACCTTCGGATATTCAGTGGGTCCAAGGCCCTCAAGTCCGGGCATCTGGAACAAGTAATTTTTGAAATCCGAGAGATTTCATCCAGGAGGCTTCTGAAGAGGACCCGGCAGCACAGAAGAGGACATGCTTCTGCTCTCCTCCGTGTCCCGGAAATCTGAAGAAGAGAATGTTGACACTGGAAGCAGCACGGGAGGGCACACAGGGATCCTCTTTCTTGTTACTGCACTGGTGAGTTTTCCAATGTTCCTGGCCGTGGTCTTGCGAGGGTGGCAGTCCCCCTTGCATGTGGCTGGACCTACCAGGCTTGCAGTTGGCGAGTTTGACCTACCTGGCATCCAACGGCAGATCTACAGGATCTTGGAGAGCCTCTGCTGAAGATAGGAAAGCTCCAGTGTGGGCAAGGGATGGGGGACGGCATGTGCTTCCTGGACAGGGGAGGCCTTCGGGGATCAGGAACAGTTGCTGGGTGTGGGATGGATGGCTTGAGCATTGAGGACACAAGGTCAGGCAGTGGTTTTTGGTGCAGGGGCTACTGCAGCAGAAGCTTGTTGCATGATTTTGCAAGGTGTACATGCAAGGAGGCAGCAATGGCTCTGGATTGTTCACACAGCAGCCTTCCATGCAAGGTTGGGATGTATAGAGGAAGAGGCAGCCCAAACCTGGACTGGTGTGCTGCACTGCTGTCCCTGATTCCTTGTCTTATTTGTGGCCGCTGGATATTTTTTGCCTCCTGAAGCATGCCTGCGTTGACCTGGTTTGAGCCTGAACTTGTGTGTACCCTTATCCTGGGCAGCCGTCTTGCAAGGCGGGTCCCAGCATCAGGTAGTGAGATCTGCAGTGTGCCCAGAGGTAGAGGGAGGGCATGCATGTGAAGCTAGGAGAGGGCTGAGGAGGCCAGGAGAGGTGTTGAGTACAGAGGCAATATGGGTAGCCTCAAGAAGGGAAGGAGAGGCACTTTTTGTTGGTGCAGGAGGTAGAGACTGAGGGGTAGCATGATGTTTCTGGGAGTCTTAGTTTGTGCTTGGTACCTTCCCTTGGGATCCAGATAGGAATGGGTGTCTCTGAGTTGGGGACTGTGCGGGGGTGTTGTTCTGGCCTTGCAGGTTGGTGGAAGTATTTTGTTGGAAGCTTAAAGTGATCGGTATCCAGGGCACCTGACCTTTGTTTTCTAGAAATCTGTTGAAGGCTTGAATTGCATTATCAATATGGAGAACATGAACTGCTCCTTACATTTTACCAAAACCCAAATACTCCTATTGGTAGGTGTATGACTGTATTAAAGTGTATTTCTAATTCATGGTGATTTTGACATTTTACCTTTTCTTACTTTAACATTAGGTAACGATTTAAGCTTTGATATAGTGTGTACGTGTGTGTGGATACACGAACACGCGTGTGCTTCTACTCAGCTAAGGATTCCTTGTGCTGAACGATCAAAATGTGGCCCTGAAGACTTTTTGTAACACTACCTTTTTTTGTTCATTCTTTCCATTTTGACCCAAAGGATAGGTTCCTCCACTGCTATGTCGGCACAGTTTGCAACATGAGATTTTCATAACGATATGTGGTATCCTGTGTGCAATATGTATTAAGGCTCAAGGTTTCTGAGTCCGTTGAGTGTGCCTTAAAAATGTGGGAGATCCGTCAAAAACCGAGTCTGCCAAGTGGTTGTCTTTTTTTTTCTGTCTGTTTCCACTTGAGGGACTTCAGCAAACTTTTGGTTGTGGCAAAACAGAGGATTTTCCTATATGCATATACGTGGAATATTCACCATTTTAAGGATCATTTGTCTTAGTTCTTCCTCATCCTTCATTGGACGATGAAAAACGATTGCTCATTTGTCTTTCCTGTGTATTTGTTCCATTTGTTAATTTTGATGCTGGGAACCAAGCTAGGGAGGTGTAGCTGGAGGTGTGTTTTTCACAAGCCAACTCTGCTCCTTGGCCATGGAGCTTGGCCAAAGGCTCTGCAGATATCTCGGAGGAAATGCTGGTAGGGAGGCCTCGTGTCTCCAAAGGTTTTGGTTCTGAGAATCTCACCATTTGTCCTGGGTCTTTTAAATGGTGAAGACTTAATTGCCAAGGTAATGGCATTAGCAGGAGGAACCTTTGAAATGGAGTTATTTCATGACTGAATGTCCCTCAAGGATCGACCAAAACCCTTCCTGAAGATAACTGAGGGCATACTAAGTTTTTCCTTATGCTTTGAGTATACTCAAGCAGCATGCATGTTCAAAAACAGAAAGTTCACATATATTCACCAGACCCCGATGTCTGGCCATGATTTGATGTTGTAATTCCTTGCTTGCAAATCCCTGAGGAGTAAATGTCCACTGGGTGCAAGCCAGGCAATTTAAGGGACAGTGCTATTGCACAGGAGTGAGTTGAGTGTTTCAAATGGAGAGGAAGAGATGATGGAGAGAAGAGATGGGATTTGTGGGTCCCCTGGAAGATGCAGCTGTGGCACCTGCTGGTGGTTTCAGAGTGAAACAAAGTAACTGCACATGTATCAACCTTTTATTTTCTTCATGGTGGAATGTGATCATGCATGGATAGACTGAGATAGGAAAAGTGGGACAAGAGAGATGAGAAAGTTTAGAAATCAAGAGTTGTGGCTTGATCCTGGGAACACAGGTACATGGGTGAGCACACTACATGGACAGATGATAACAGATGTGGGGCAGAAGAGTATCAAGAGGAGATTTGTAATTGAGATGAGTAACCCTTCAACAGTAGTAGAAAGCGATCACGATGTAGGTGTGAGTTTCCCAACGGGTCTTATAGCTGGATGAATGTTCGGAAGAGTGTTTACTCCACAATTATGCGAATAATGAAAAGAGGGAGTTCAAGATTTTTTTCAGGAAATAATGTAAGCCAAGCACCACGGTCTTTTCTGAGTTTGGCCTGGTCTTTCTGGTTCACCTCTGTTCCAAAATGCTGCAAAAATCACAGAACTTGGCCACACCACACTGCTTCCCTTTCCGTCCATAGCAGGTGCCCTCAGTGCTCTTCTGCACTCACCTCCAATGTATGCACCCAGTATGGACTCCATGTCTCTCATCGGATTGAAATTCCTTCCTCCAAGTTGGCTGTGAACTTCACCACTGCCATAGGCGAAGCCTTTCTCAGTGCACCTGTCATTGCTGTCCAGGCCCCAGTGCTTATGGGATTCTTGGCTCCCTGTGTGAGCTCCAAGCACCACTTCCATAAGTTTGCCCCCATTTCTTACATCTTCCCTGAATCCGCCTTACTGCCTGGCTCTTCTGGGTAACATAAATTCTCTTATACCTGCACAGCTTTTGTGCCCTGCAAAAAACCTTGAGGGGCTAATATCCCAAAAGACACTGTGAGCATCTCTGAGCGGTGTAGCATGTATGACCCAGTAAATGGTGAGTGCAATCAAGGGGGTGTGCATTGATGTTCTGATTTCTCCTTTTCCATTGTGATGTGGGGTGGAACCCATGCCTGCAACAGCCACAACCCCGGACCCCAAGCCACCTTGGCTCCGCCCATGGCCACACCCTCATCTGTCCAGTGGGCCCTAGGCCCTCAATTCAGGGCACGTGGGACAAGCACTTTTGAAAGTGGATGGATTTCCTCCAGGAGGCTTTAGTAGAAGACCCAGCGCCATGGATGTGGACATGCTTCTGCTCTCCTCCATGTCCCAGAAAACTGAACAACAGAATGTTGACACTGGAAGCAGCAGGGGAGGGCACACAGGGAACCTCTTTCTTCTTACTGTAATGGTGAGTTTTACAATATTCCTGGCCCTGGCCTTGGGAGGGTGGCAGTCCCCCTTGCATATGACTGGCCCTACCAGGACTGTGGTTGGCGAGATTGACCCCCCTGGCATTCAACGGCAGCCCTACAGGATCTTGGAGAGCCTCAGCAGAAGGTAGGTAAGCTCCAGTGTGGGCAAAGGATGGGGAAGGGCATGTGCTTCCAGGTCAAGGGAGGCCTTCAGGGACCTGGAACTGTTGCTGTGTGTGGGATGGATGGCTTGAGCATTGAGGACACAAGGTCAGGCAGTGGTTGTTCATGCAGGGGCTACTGCAGCAGAGGCTTGTTGCATGATTTTGCAAGGTGTACCTGCAAGGGGGCAGGAATGGCCCTGGATTGTTGACACAGCAGCCTTCCATGCATGTATGGAGGAAGAGGCAGCCCAAACCTGGAATTGTGTGCTGCAATGCTGTCCCTGATTCCGTATCTGATTGGTGGCCGCTGGATATTTTGGCCTCCTGAAGCATGCCTGCACTGATTTGGTTTGAGCTTGGACTTGTGTGCGCCAGTTTCCTGGTCTGCCGTCTTCCATGGCTGGTCTCAGCCTCAGGTAGTGAGGCCTGCAGTGTGCCCAACGGTTAAGGGAGGGCATGTGTGTGAAGCTAGGAGAGGGCTGAATAGGCCAGTAGAGGTGCTGGGTTCAGAGGTGATATGGGTAGCCTCAAGAAGAGAAGGAGAGGCACGCTTTGTTGGTGTAGGAAGTAGAGATTGAGGGGTAGCATGATGTTTCTGGGATTCTTAATTTGTGCTTGGTACCTTCCCTTGGGATTCAGTTAGGAATGGGTGTCTCCGAGTTGAAGTGTGTGTGGGGGTGTTTTCCAAAGCATTGCAGGTTGGTGGAAGTTTTTTGTGGGAAGCGTAATGTGACCGATGTTCAGAACACCTGAGCTTTGTTTCAAGAAGTGTGTGGAGCCCTTTCCATCTCCCCTGAGGAACACTGCCAACTCTGAATGGTAGGTCCCACCTGTAACAGTGTCTGCAGCTTCCTCAGTGGATGGTTCCAAAGGTAGAACACAGAGCACAGTTCCATTGAATTCCAGAGGCCAAACAGATGCCTCTGCTTTAGGTGGGGTTCAGTCAGCAGATCCATGGGACCCTCTGGGTGCATCACATGCTGAACCTGCCCTGGCCTTGATCTGCTCTGCAAAGGACCAAGGCCAGCCACTCCTTCCCAGGAAGAACCTAACAAATGTGTCCACAGTGGAACAAAGGATCAGAAGGGACTCAATGTTACTGGACAGAGAAAAAGGACCATTTGAGCAGAGGGCAGAGGGATGACTGGAGGCCTAAGTTTCCGGTTTGGTTTGTCCATCCCTTCCAGGTTGGATTCCTACATCTCTCATCTCTCATGCATGCTCTGGACACTTCTGACGACAACTGCAAGGCCACACGAGTCCTCCCAGATCCTAGACAGCAAGCTTTCTATTAGGTCTGCTCCTACGAGGACTGATAGGAGATGAAATTCTGAAGGAAGAAACCTGTCTCTAGCCCAGGAACTCATGTCAGCAGAGGTAGGCTGCAATTCAACCCAGCCACAGCAGCTTAGCAAGAGACACTGGCTAGTGCCATTTCCTTCTGCTTATGCTGCTAGTGGCTTTCTGCATCTCCTACATGTTGGGGTAATCTAACTGCCCATTTTGATACTAGCCTTTCTTCACCTTTGTAATCAACTTCCTACACCAATTTCTCCACATGTGACATTCCTGGAGTGGTTTCTGTTGACTACAGCAAGGCCTCTTTCCCCCCAATCTTTCATTCTCTCCCAAGAGTTTATGTGCATTAACACCTGGCCATAAGGAAACACAAGCCTGTGAACCTCTCAGCTAAACACATAATGGCCTTGACAGTGAACAAGCCCTGGGTTCTTTACCACATTGTATGGACCGAAAGTCAAGCTTCCTCAGCTTCCCTACATTCAAGGAGGTTCCTGAGTGTCTGTGAAGGTCTCCACTTCTGCCAAAGGAACTAGACCACATAGCCACATGAAGAGCTTTTCCATCCTGCCTCCGTCAGGTAAAATATCTGACTGAAGGGCAAGTGTCTAAGTCCAGGTTTAGCCCGCAGCACTGAGAAAAATTGCTCGACCCTCCAGGAATGCTGGCACACACCCGTGTTCCCAGCTGTTGGGGGTGTAAACATCATCATAAAAGTTACTTACTCAACTGCCCTTCTGAGATTTCAAATGCCCTATCAACCTCTAATACTTTAGAGAAACAGAAGCATCCCTATATACCACAAGTTGGCATGCTGCAGGGTTTGGGCAAAATCTGGCCCACTGCTACTACTTGTAAATAAAGTTTTATGGGCATATAGCCCACACTCTCTTTCCATATCTATGGCTGCTTTGAGAGAATATGGAAGAGTTGAGTGTCTGCGATAGAGACCCTGTTGCCCACAAAGCCTGGAATAATTAACATCTGTCCCTTTATGGTCAAAATCTGGCTGACCATTTCTGTGTACCAGAAATAGATTCATGCTGACTGCCTACAGTTTATCCTTGGCTTGAGACACAATGAAAATATGCTGGAGCTCAAGCTCAGGGCCAGGAGGCAGTGGGAGATAAATTCAGAGAATTGGGAGACACAAAGGGCCCCACCCACACAACAGATGGTGTGACCGCAACTCCCCTGTGGCCTGGCAGAAGAGGTGGAAGATCCCCAGCACATACACTGGCTGTGCCTGGTCACTCAGGAAGGGTGGCATCAAGGCAACCCGGGTGCAGCTATAAGGCCCTGAGCCCAAGGCTGGCAGGGGCTCCAGGGAGAGGAAGACTAGTTGGGACCCAGACAGGACAGGGAGGAGGAGCCAGGAGGAGGGA
>PVKS010053336.1:0-10448 GCA_004027875.1 Aplodontia rufa
ATTCATCAAGAAAACATAATGATAGTTAATATTTATGCCCCCAATTACAACCTTCCCAAATATATGGAAAAAGGACTCAGACATTAAACCCCTTTTTGATCTCAACACAACAATACTGGAGGACTTTAATACACCATTATCAACAATAGACAGATCTTCAAAGCAAAAACTCAAAGATATCTCTAGCCTAAACAACTCTATAAATCAAGTGGACTTAATAGACATTTACAGAATATTCCACCCCAAATTGGTGGAGTTTACCTTCTTCTCAGCAGCTCAAGTATTCTTCTCCAAAACAGACCAAATCCTAGTCCACAAAGCTAACCTTAACCATATGAAAAAGTTGATATATTCCCATGTATCCTGAAAGACCACAATGTTATGACCTCAGCAATTAACAGCAAGAAAAACAACAGAAACTACTCAAATACTTGGAAATTGAATAATATCCTTTTAAATGAAGAATGGATAAAAGAGGTCATGAGAACAGAAATCAAGAAATTCTTGGAAACAAATTAGAATGATGAAACAATGTATCAAAATCTCTGCCATAGTATGAAAGCATTCTTGAGAGGTAAATTTATAGCAGAGTGCCTTCATCAAAAATCAGGAAAAAGCCCAAATAAATAGACTTGTGCTCCAACTCAAATCCCTTCAAAAAGAGGAAAAATCCAATCCCAAATCTAATAGAAGACAGGAAATAACTAAAATCAGAGCTGAAATGAATGAAATTGGGAAGAAAAAAAACAACACAAATTATCAACAAAACAAAGAGTTGGTTCTTTGAAAAAATGAATAAGATTGACAGTGCCCTTGCCAACCTCACAAAAAGGAAGAATGAAGTAAAGCAAATCAACAAAATCAAAGAAGAAAATGGAGATATCACCAGTGAACTTATTTTGGAAAATTATACTCTGCCAAGTTTGATAATCTGGTAGAAATGGATGAATATCTGGCCATATACAACTTTCTCAAATTTAACACATGAAAATACTGAAATTCTAAGTCATCCAATCCCAGGTAGCAAAACTGAATCAGTAATCAAAGGCCTTCCAAAAAAAGAAAAGCCTAGGATCTGATGGATTCATGGCAGAATTCTACCAGATCTTTACAGAAGAATTAACACTGATCCTCTACAAGGTTTTCCATGAAATTGAAAGCGTTGGAACCCTCTCAAACACTTTTTATGATGCAAATATTACCCTGATACCAAAATCCAATAACAGCAGGTCAAGAAAAGAAAACTACAGACCAACTTCTCTGATGAACATAGATGCAAAAATCCTTAATAAAATTCTAGCTATCTAGATAACGATAATACAGCTTGATCAAATGGGCTTCATTCCAGGAAAACAGGGCTGGTTCATCATACATAAATCAATAAATGTAGTTCATCATTTAAACAGAATTAAAAACAAAAATCATATAATCACCTCAGTTGATGCAGAAAAGACCTTTGATAAAATTCAACACTCTTTTATGCTCAAAACTCTGGAGAAGATAGGGATCAAAGGAAGATAAATTTATTTTGTAAGAGCCATTTATGACAGACACAGCCAATATCGTGCTTAATGCAGAAAGATTGAAATAATTTCCACTGAATTCAGGAAAAAGGCAAGGATGCCCACTTTCCCCACTCTTATTCAATATAGTCCTTGAAACCCTAGCTAGAGCTATCACACAATAGAAGGAGATCAAATGAATTTGAATAGGAAAAGAGGAAGTCAAGATGTCTCTATTTCCTATACCTAGAAGACCTAATAAACTTGAACAGAAGACTCCTAGAGCTTATAAAAAATTTCATCAAAGTGGCTGGCTATAAGATCAACACTAACAACAATTTCACTGAAAAAGAAATCAAGAAGTTTGTCCCATTCGCAATTGCCTCAAAGAGAATAAAATACTTGGGCATCAAACTAAGAAAGGATATAAAGGACCTCTACAAATAAAACTATTGAACATTGAAAAAAGAAATTGCAGAAGATCTGAATAGATGGAAAAACATTCCACATTCCTGGTTAGGCAGAATCAATATAATCAAAATATCCATTCCATCCAAAGCCCTATAAAGATTCAATGCAATCCCCATTAAGATACCAATACATTCTTCACAGATGTAGAAAAAGCAATTCTCAAATTCATATGGAATAACAGAAGGCCCAGAATAACCAAAACATTACTAAGCAAGAAAGAGGAAGCAGGAAGTGTCACAATTCCTGACCTGAAATTATACTATAGGGCTATAGTAATAAAAACAGTGGGGTATTGGTATCATAACAGAAATGAAGACCAATGGAACAGAATAGAAGATACCAAGACAAACCCTCTAATCTTTAACCATCTGATATTTGATAAAGAGAGCAAAAGCATGGTGTGGAAGAAGGATAGCCTATTCAAAAAATGGTGCTGGATAAACTGGACAGCCATATAAAGACAACTGAAATTGGATCCATACCTCTCACTCTGCACAAGAATCAAATTAAAATGGTTCAGGGATCTGTAAATTAAACCAGCAATTAATTGTACAATTGCTTGAAGAAAAAATAGGATCAACATTATACAACATAGGTGTCAGCAGCACCATCCTTAACAAGACTCCCACAGCACAAGAATTAAAGCCAAGAACAAAATGAATGGGATGCCATTAAACCAAAAAGCTTCTGCACAGCTGAAGAATTAATCAAGAGTGTCAAGCAAGAACCTACAGAATGGAAGAAAATCTTTGCCTGCTACATCTCCAACAGAGGTCTAACATCCAGAATATAGAAAGAACTCAAAAAACTGAGCACCAAAAACTACAAATAATCCAATCAATAAGTGGGCTAGGGAATTAAATAGAAATTTCTCAATGGAAAAAATCCAAAAAGCCCATAAATAAATGAGAAAATGCTCTACATTTCTAGCAGAGATATGCAAATTGAAACTTCACTCAGGTTCTACTTCACTGTCAGAGTGGCAAAAATGAAGACTATGAACAATAACAGATGCTGGAGGGGTTGTGGGAAAAAAAGGAACTCTATCACACTGTTGGTCAGATTTAAAGCTTATACAGCCACTCTGGAAAGCAGTGTGGAGACTCCTCAAAAAACTAGGGTTGGAACCACCTTATGATGCTATCCCACTCCTGGGTATTTTTCCCAAAAGAGCTAGTATCAGCATATTACAGAGACACAGCTTCACCAATGTTTATAGCAGCTCAATTTACTATAGCTAAACTATGGAACCAACCCAGATGCCCCTCACTGGAAGAGTGGATTCAAAAACTGTGGTGAATATATATACAATGTAACTCTACTCTGCTATTAGAGAGAATGATATCATGGCATTTGCAGCCAAATGGTTGGAGATGGAAAAGATTATGCTAAGTGAAATATCCCAAACTCAGAGACTCAAGGGATGAATGTTTTCTCTCAAATATGGAAGCTGGAATACAATTGGAAACAGACTGAAAGTAGGCTAAGCTAATAATAACCTCAACATGGGTGAATTTTTACACAAACTGGGGGACCCTTTCCTATGATGCTGGGGGGGAAAGGAGGGGGCAGGGAGTTGGTGGGAATAAAAGGGATATCAAGGTTGCTAGAGGGAGGGGAACCTTTGACTTCCATGAGAAGGCCAACCAACATGGGAGTAATTAGAGGAAACATGGGATCGGGGGAAACCAAAAGGGAGAAATCATGAACTGGCCTCAACCTTGGCTTGCTCTGTTATTATGCATGTGATCATTATTACATGGCAACAATTCCTTCCTTTATGTATGACTATGCTGAATGAATTAAAATAAATAACTAAATGTAACAATAAAAAGATAAAAGAAAAAAATTAGAAAATAAAAGCAAAGTTACTCATTACTGGTCACATGGTAGAGTTTAATTTACACCTCAATGTTTGCATTCAAGTTTATTTTATTTCCAATCCACCATACTGCTTATGATTTTAAAAATCAATTATGATCACTCTAGTTATTTAAAATTAAAACGCTAACATACTACAAAATGTTTTATTTAATGCATGTGTTAAAAATCAATTTTAAAGGACTTGAAATGTATTAGCAGACTACATTATATACTACAATTTTATACATTTTTACCATCATTCGTACAAAAATTTTGTAAATTATTTAATTAGCCTATTTAATGTTAAAACAGCCCATCTCTTAGCAAGAAACAAAACAAACACGTACCAATCAGTGATGGGATTAACAGAAAGAAAATGAAATGACAAATTTCTGAGCAATATTAGATTCTACCCAATGATATTCAAAGAATCATTGATGCAAAGCTTAGAATCCACTTTTAATTCATTACAGTTGTTTTTCGTAGCTCAAGCTAAATGTTTTCTAGTGAAAAACAATATAGCAATAAGAATCTGGGATAAGCAAAACGATGACAGGAAATAAGTTGTCTAAAAAGAAGATACAGGGTTCACATCATTAAAGGATGAGCTCATTCTTCAGCAAATGTACTCAGAGTGACATGTGTGCGCCCCTCATCTATTCAAAGGTATAAAAAAATTCTTCATTGCTTTATTTTTAGAGCTCAAATGTCACTTTCTTTCTGTAGATTCTTTTACTACAACCACAGGATCCAAAAGAAGGCTACCAAATTAAAAAAAAAAGAAAAAGGAAAGAAAAAACCTTCTTTCCCTAGATTTTATATATATATATATATATATATATATATATATATATATCCACTAGAGTCTGCCAAAGTCAGAACTGGTCAAACTATGGTCTTCCTGTGGACTAGATGCCAGCAGGAATCTCTGCATGAAGTAGAAAAGGGGATATCATCATTTATAATTTCTAATACTCCATGTTCATAATTCATTAGGTTAATCCGTTTTTCTTGGGGTTTCTATATTGAAAGGCAAATTAGAGAAAGAAAGAAAGAGGAGGAGGAAAGGAAAAAAGTTCTTAGAATATGGTTTGTGAGGGAAAGGAGAAAAAGAGGTATTTTGACCATAATTTAATCTTTTAGCCCCGCCCCCAGGATTAGATGTTCTTAAATGATCTTGAAAAAGAGCAGTAAAAATTCTCTTATGAAATTCCATCTTCTCATTCCTTTTTTTGGGTTAGTCAGTAGAATTTAATTCCAAATCCACAGCCAGCTGCTTTCTGCTCAACTTTCTTAGCGTTGACTATCAGAATATTTGCTTCGATTCGCCACTTAAGGTTAGTATTATAGATCTGTTTTAGGGTTCTGGAAAGAATGTAGAACGAGAAAGCAATTATACTCCACCCAACTTCTTGTTTCCTAGAAAAAATGTGTCCTCATGAGCCTTTAAACAGAAGAAGAGAGAATGAAGGAACTCACGTATCTGTTTAAAGTCACTAGTGACAAACCAAACCTCAGAGCATGATTGCCAAGCTGGAAAGAACATTTGCTGTTATTCAGAATGTGTTCTGTTTACTACTTCTAAGTTCTGAGAAATCAGGAGTAACCTTCATAAACTATCCAGTGGCCTAATGGGAATTTAATTTGCCTAGGACACAACTGCAGTACTCTGTCATAAACAGACTGATTCACAGTTAAAAGAAGATTGAAACTGCAAATGAAATAATTAGTCCTTGCTTTATGCTGGCCTTCTATTGAGCCAGACCAGTATCAGACACTCTTCCAAAAGCAAGAAGTACAAAGATGAGAAAAATAATTTCTTTGGTGTGCTTAAAATCTAGTATGGGAAATATCATAAGGCAACATAGTATAATGATATATATAGTATTAAACACAGGGGTTATAGGTGCACTTAGAAGGATAGGTCACATTCATTGGGAGAGAGAGAAAGAAGGTTACAGGAGGGGTTCACAGCTAGGCCAAGTCTAGGTAATAAGGAATATTTCACTAAATCAGACAACTGAGGAAGAAAGGGGTGTACTAGTCAAAAGAACAACAGGAATTATTAGGTGAATATGTATTTTTCTTTAAAACAACAACACTTTTTTCACTTCCATTTTGAAAGAAAATAAAAACACAGTGGGGGAGTCTATAATAAATTGAAATCAGCCTACATTTAATAATACACATTCTGAGTAGAAAGAGCAGCTTTGCAACAAAGGAGTTCAGGTGAGTGGTAGCAAAGGTTCGTAGTAGTAAAGTGCAAATAACACCTTGCATGCAGTGAATGAGTTCACTCTACTGTGCCAGTGCTTTAGAAGTATTAAAATAAGTAGCTTAAATAAGCTTCACTACTGCTGTATAGGGTGGTACGGAATGAGACTGGGTCAAACAAGACTGTGTCCCCAAGGACAATGTGAAGCAGTGAAAAAGGACCATGAATAGTTTTATTTATAAATTACCATGACCATGTCAAGGCATTTGGTTCATAAAACTCATAATATCACATCAGATACTTACCACTTCGTATGTGCTGTGAAATGAGAACAATGCAACAAACAGCTAACTTAGTGTTAACTACCATTATGAGCCCATATATACGTTAGTTCACGTAATCTTTTCAAACTCCTTTAAAGGTGCACTATAATTATCCACTTTTTTTTAAGAGAGAAGGACAGAGAGAGAAAGAGACAGAGAGAATCAATCTTTTTTTTTTTTTTTAGTTTTTCACATGGCTTTCGTTGCTCTGATACTTAGTTGTGTACGTGGGTGTTGGGGTTTGAACCTGTGTACTTGCAAATGCCAGGCAAGCCCCATCACCGCCGAGCCACCGCTCAAGCCCCAAATTGTCTACTTTTATAGTAGACAAAACAGACTCACATTCTCAAAAAAACTATCAAGGTCAGATACACTGCCTTATGGTAGAACCTAGATTCAAATTCAGATTTTTCTGATATCCAAGAGCATGTTCTTGATCTCCATTCAAGTTATGCTTGTTTTATGTTTAAGATGATTAAGACTTAATTTGTCCAAATAGGAAAGGACAGGAAATCATGGGAATACAGTGACCATACAAAATAATCAATTGAACAATGTTGCCTAGAAATGACAAAGACTGGGGAAGGCCCAAGATGGCTATATTCAGGGTCTCTCACGGAGATTTCCAGCCTGCTATGCTTTAGTGTACAGTCCGGGTTATAAACAACCTGACGCAGCCTATGTACTCAAGGTCCTGAACATCTGCTTGTGAGCATGTGCTTACTTTTAACCTGCTGGTCTAGAGTCTTCTTTTTTGGCCTGCATATAAAAAAGCCTTGAGGGCACTGCTACCAGCTTCAAATAAAGGATGTCTACTCTCCCAACTGCACCTGCATCTCCTTTCACTTGGCAGAACCCTGAATGTGTTCCCCAGGGTCTGAGTCCCTACAGAACAGGAAGCAAGGTTCTCAAGTAGAAGGACATATATAATGATAACAGGTGGATGTGCCTGAGTTCATTATTTGCAAATGACATCTGTTGGCTTCTACTTTTGAAGAAAGTATCTGGTGACAAATGGCCATAGCTTGGAAGAAACTTGTAAAGGTTTCTTTTTTGATGGGGTGATGAGTGTGAAACGTACTGATTAGAGCCACATAAGCATATTGTTTGTCAATATTGAAAGTCTATTCAAACTTGATGAAGGAGCATTTATAGCAGGAAAAGAATAAAGCCCACTAACTTAATAATAGTGAGGGAAAACTGTAAGCATAGATACCGGTAGAAGTCCTAAGAGGAAATGACACAAGTTGGAAAAACTGTGTCCCAGAATGTAAGTTAGAAAAATTCAAGAAAAGCATCCCTTCTTCACACAGGAGCCTCTTTTCTGTAAGGCAGGGAGATTCCATATGAAGACGTCCTGATGTACTCTCCAGCTAGAAACCCAGAGGAAAGGCAGGAACAAGTACTCTTTTATGAGAAGACCATTAACTTTGATATGGTCCAAAATGAAGGGTAAAGGTGGACATTAAGGATTAAAAAGCACATAATTTTACATATATAAATCCCAAGAGAAATTGTTCTCTGTGCACCTTGAAAATGGGTTATGCTAGGCAGCTGGAGCAGTGGCTCAGCAGTTATGGCGCTTGCCCACCATGCAAGAGTACGCTAGTTCAAACCCCAGAACCATGTATACAGTGAAGACTTGGAGCAATGAAGGCCACATGAAAAACTAAATAAAAATTGTTTCTCTCTTTTTCTCTCTCTCTCTCTCACTGTCCCTCTCACTTTAAAAAAAAAAAAGAAACTAGATTATGCTATGCATTTTTCTTATTTGAAACAAAACCCCAGAATTTAAAAAATGTTATACTTGAGGGATAAAATAAGATAAAGAACAGAGAAGCATTTAAACATGTAATATTAAATAACTGTTAGTATTAAATACATAAGGAATGGCAAAACTGGAAAAGTGATATCATTATTGGCTTAAATTCCAGTGTCTCCTTTTCTTATTAAAACACACATGGTTTACAAATTCTGAATCTGTTTTTTTATCTTTGAATATTGTGAGAAAGGCTTAAAGGGTCTTGTGTATTTTGATCCTAATTTTTAAAAACTACATAGTGTTTATTATAAGGATACATTTTATACCATCTAAGATTATTGGAAAATATTATAAAGAATGGAAAATCTACTTTCATAGTATATTTGGAGAAGAAAAATTTGATAAACCTAGAACTCATTAATAAAATGCAACTCACAATGTCAATAATACTATACCACACCCATCAGGGTGGACACTGTAGACAAGTAGCATCTCAGTAAAATAGCAACACAGTTTTTGTAAACTGAACCAAATCTTATGTCTTCAGAGAGGCCTAGCACTAAGTCTTCTTTTTACTAGTAGAAAAACAGAACATAGTAAACT
Organism: Aplodontia rufa; assembly: GCA_004027875.1. Taxonomy (NCBI): domain Eukaryota; kingdom Metazoa; phylum Chordata; class Mammalia; order Rodentia; family Aplodontiidae; genus Aplodontia; species Aplodontia rufa. The sequence goes on from PVKS010053336.1 coordinate 8,740, forward strand.
TCTATTGAAACTTGGCATTGTTATCTGGTAGAAATTCCAATTTTATGCACAAATTAAAATATCTGAAAGCAATTTCAATATTTACGTATCTACTATTATAGTGAGCTAAATAATTCCCTCCTTCCCCAAAAATGTCCATGTCTTTCATGGCAAAAGAAACTTGCAGTTATGATTAGGGACCTTGAGATGGGGAGATTCTCCTGGTGATCTAATCACCAGAGCTTTCCTGAGATAGAGATAAGATTAGAGCAGATGAGGAAAAGGGCCATTGAAGCAGTGGGAAGGAAAGAGAAGCTTGAAGATGCTGTGCTGTTCGTTTTGAACATGGAAGGACCAGGAGCCAAAGAATGTAGTTGGTCTCTAGAAGGAGAAAAAGACAACAGATTCTCCCTTAATCCTCTAAGAGGAACCAGCCCTGCTGACACCACAGCTTTAGACTAGTGAGAACAATTTTGGACATTTGCTCTACAGAACTGTATTATAATAAAGTTACACTGTTTTAAGCCACTAAATGTGGAGATAGCAATAAAATAAAACTCATATCCTTTTTTTTTCATATTGTCCTCACAATTCTACATCCAGTTTGGAAAAGCAATACCTACGATCTTCTTGGGAAAAAATATCTTCCTCACTCAGAAGCGATATAAATGAACTAGTGCACAACAGTGAAGTCAATTGATCTGTCCCAGCCTTATGGTGGTGTGGCATGGACAGAAACTTAGAATGTGGCAAACATGTTTATAGTTGCACAGAAATTTATATAAAACAAAATGGCCTCTTAAATGCCCCAGGCATGCCAGCTTACCAAGTCATGTAACTACAAGCATCACCAAGCTATAATTGACATTTTTCCATACTTCATGATCTTTTTTATAAATTAAGATTCCACAAGGCAAAGCATATGCATATACTGCTTTAAATCTCACAGGTACAACCTCTGCAGCCTGACACCTGCCAGGGCTCCTGTCCTGAGCTTGATGATAAATCCTTGGTGAGCCTACATCTGCAGTGAAATGGAAATGGTTTGGGGATTAAAAATCTGCTGTCAAGTCCTGGATCTATTGCTACAGTGTTCATTTCTCTCAATTCCAGCTTCCATTATCTTCAGAGCAAGATTGATAAGCTTACTTCAGGAAGATATGAAAATTAAATGAGATGATAGGTGATTGAATAACATGTAATCATTTTACTTAATAACATAATAATGCTATTCAAATAATGTTATGCATTTACCCATCCTTACATTTCATGTAAGTACATTACATATCATTCCATCAACATAACACCTCTGGCATGTCAGTAAGTACATTACACTGCCTTTCTCACTTGGCAGTTAAAGAAACTGAAGTTTAAGAGACTGTTTTCTCCAAGAACTAACAAATGGCATAGCAGGGACTTGAAATAAGATCTTCTGACTTCAAATCCCATGATCATCCCCCACCTTAGGGCTGGGGTACAGCCTTTATTTTTTCCCAAAATGTAAAAAAAAAAAAAAAGCAGAAATCCTCCTAAAGTATGACTTGTTCTATAATGATTCAACCACATTCATCAATTGAAGCTAAGATGTTATCTGTAGTCACTACTGTCCTGAACAACGGGTGCTGTGGGGAGGTGAAGAGAAGCAAATACAACAGAAGGGCTATGAGGAGAAGTGCCCAGCATTCAGCCTAGCACAACAGACTCTGCAGGTTGAAAAGATGCTGTTGAAA
>PVKS010053337.1:0-10438 GCA_004027875.1 Aplodontia rufa
CTCTCCAGAAATTTCTATGAGGAATGAAGATTCCTACCACAATCTAACATCCTCCCCAATTCTTTCTTTTTAGCCTATCCCTCAGAGCCAGGCTCCAGATGGACTGAGAGTTTTAAGACATGCAATCAGGCTCCTGTTTCTTCCTTCTTGGCTACTGCCTTGCTGTGGGGCTAGTGGAAGATTGATCCTTTTAGAGGATTTCATGGCTAGAATGGGGGAAAGGGGAGTGGCAACAAACAATAGGCATACCATAGACCTCCTCTGAGTTCTGCTGTGGCAAGCTTCAGCTCTACAGATTTGGTTCTTAAATGAGTTAAGAAAAGCAGACAATAACTTGGGCAATATGGACTTTAAGAGTGGAGAAGGCAGAGGCACCAAGTGTCTACTACCTTTACCTATGAGCCACCTTTTCCATCCTGCCCCTCATTCTCTAAATCTTCCAGTCTCTTTCATGCCTAGTACTTTTGCACACAGTGTTCCTCTGTCTCATCTCCTGCAACTGTCTTACCAACTGCTTTTTCTTCCATATCTATCTCTATTGTCAACTATTTCGGGTAGCCTTCCTTGACTCATTCCCTGCAGGACAGGATCCTGTCATCTATATTCTATCTCTCTACATCACCAGTCCTTTGTTTTTTAAACAGAGGGAGGAGTTATTTTTTTCATCTGGTTTTTGTTTTTTCTTTATTTATTTGTGTATGCAATGCTGGGCAATGGGGATCCAATCCAGGTCCTTGCACATGCCAGGCAAGCACTCTATCACTGAGTCACCTCTACAGCTTCATCCCCAGTCCTTTTTATTTATTAACGTTTTTCGAGACAGGGTCTTTCTAAGTTGCTGAGACTGGCCTTGAACTTGTGATCCTTCTGCCTCAGCCTGCAGAGTTGCTGGGATTACAGGTGTGTGCCACCATTCCTGCATTCTCACAACATGCTTTTTTTCCCTAGAGCACTTTTCACACTAGAATACTAGTATGTATGTGACCATTTTATTAGTTTTCTAACTGCTGCTGTTACAAATTTCCACACACAGCTGGGTGTGGTGGTGCATGCTTGTAATCCCAGTTACTTGTGATGCTGAGGCAGGAGGATCACAAATTTGAGGCTAGCCTTGGCAATGCAGTGAGACCTTGGTTCAATAAAAAGGGGTGGGGATATAGCTCAGTGGTAGAGCACTTCCGTGTCATGGGAGAGGTCCTGGGTTCAATTCCCAGAACCAACCAATAACCAAGCACAAAAATAAACAAACAACAACAAAACAAGCCACACCGTTGCTTAAAACAACTTTATTTATTTATTTTTCCAGTTCAGTAGAAGTCTGACACAGGTCTTACTGGGCTAAAATCAATATGTTGGCAGGGTTCTATTATTTTCTGGAGGCTCTAGGAGAAAAATTTGTTTCTTTGCCTTTTCTAGCTTCTAGAGGCCACTTGCATCATTTGGCTTATGGACTCTTCCTGCATTTTCAAAGGCAGTGACATCAGATTGAGTTCTTGTCAGACCTCTTATCTCCTTTCCTGTTGCTTTCTCCCAGTTATAAGGACTCATGATGATGTTGGGCCCACTAGACAAGCCTGGATCATCTTCCTATTTTAGGTTATATGATTAGCAGCCTTAATTCCATCTGAAACTTTTGTTCCTCTATGCCATGAAATATAATATATCCATAACTCCTGAGGATTAGGATGTGGTCATCTTTTGTGGGTGCATTATTCTGCCTAGCACACCCATCTTAACTGCGAGTTCTCAAAGGGCAGAACAATGTCTGCTTTATCTTTGCAACCCCCCACCCTACCCCGCTTCCTCCAGCCATGTGTCTGGCATTGAGGGGGCACTCATCAGCTATTGAACAAACATGTTCTAATCTCATGGTTACCAGATCTCTCATGTCTCAGAACATGAACTTCTTCTTTCTTTAAGTCTAACCTAAATCCCATCTAATTGTACTGATACTAGCTCCTGTGGTGTCTCAGCCCTTTTGCTATTTGTCCCTGGTTGGTAAGGTCTAACTGGAAACAAACTAGAGATGGAATCCTGCCAATGTAGTTACAGAGTGGGCAGTTTGCCAGGTCTACTAGTATGGCTCTCCTGTCCTTGAAACAGGGCCTCTTCCTGTTCTTCTTAGGTCAGGTCTTTTAATTTTCTACCATTTGAGTTTCAGGAGAGAGTAGAGTAGAATACATGCTGCAGGAAGAACACTCTCTTTCCTGGTGCCCTCCCAGGCTCCCACTTCCTTTGATGTACCATGTTTACAATCAGGCTTGCCTGCCCAGTTCACCTTAAATTTTCTTTTGTACCTTTGTATATGTGTGAGGGAATGGGTCTTGCCTTCCCCAAGGACTGAAACTTTGTGCATGTCTTGGGAGTCTGTCCTTTACACCCAGAACAGAGCTGGACGTGTGAAAAAGGCTCCATAAGCCCAGAATCTGTGCCTCTCCCCACCAAACCATTTTTGTGAACTCTTTTCCCATTCCACCCACCACCCCAACTCAGACTAGTCCCTATTTGTCCCAAACAACATAAATGTACCCATCCCCCATCTTCCCAGAATATCTGCCTTTCACTCCCTTTCTCCAACCCTTCCCCCATAAACATCTGTTCAACTTTTTTTAAAGAGAGAGGGACAGTGAGAGAGAGAAAAAAAGAGAATCAATCTCCAGCCCCCTGTTCATCTTTTAAAATACAGTTAAAATGGTTCCTCCTCTGTGAGATCTTCCTTATCTGGTCAGAATTTATCCCTTTCCTCTCCACCTACAGCAGTCTGTATTTAGCACAGGCTTCATTCTATCTTGTGTGCTGGTTGTTTGTTTACTTATCTACTTCCCCACTGGCTGGTAAACACTTTGGAGGTTTATTCACCTTGATGCCCCACCCACCATCCACTCCACTCCCATTCTCACTTTCATTGCACAGTGCCTGGCACCAAGTTTGTGGTCAGTCGGTGTTTACTTAGCAAATGAATGGCTCCCTCATCTTTTTCTTGGCACCATGGAAGACTCAGAAGAAATTCTGTCCATGTGTTGCCAAGCCCTCCTGCTTCCCTGATGCCCCCTCCTCATTCTCAGCCCTACACATATACCCTTACCTCTTGTGCTTTTTACTGTACTCACCCTGTGTGGCCCAAAGGCACAGAATTGCATCATTCAAATGACTGTCTGGAGTGTACTCACATAATGGCAGGATTATGAAGCTGGAAGGGAATTCAATGAACGCCATATGCCTCCTATTTCACAAAATGAGAAACTGAGGCTTATACGGGGTTAGGGATTTGCCTAAGCACCCTCATCCAATTGTTAACCTAGTCAGAACCAGATCCTTGAAAAGTTTTCAGGTTTTTAAGTTTGGGTTGCTTTCCACACAGCCACCGCCCATTAACTGAACATAGAAAAGTGGGTAAATGGTGCCACACAGTGGCTGAGAGGTTTAGTTTCACCTGATGGTCTATTCCTCGAAAGTGGAATTCCAGCCACACCCTGACCTCCCTTTCTCCCCAGAAGGATGAGAGTATGAGGGGGTGGGGGAAGGAGTGTCACCTTCTGGGAATAAACCACAGGATGTCCACATGGCCCCCGGTTTCTGCAGGAAAGAAACGGGACCCAGTCATGTTGTTCACTGTGTCTTCATCAAGAAGGGTGGGGAGTTGAGACAATACTCATCTTAGGAGAAAGAGAGTTGGATTTCTTTCTTTCTTTTTGCTATTGGGGATTGAACTCTGGGGCACTTTACCACTGAGCTACATCCCAATCCTTTTTTATTTTTTATTTTGAGACAGGGTCTCACTAAGTTGCTAAGGCTGGTATTGAACTTGCTATCTTCCTGCCTCAGCCTCCTGAGTCACTGGAATTACAGGTGTGTACCACCATGCCTAAAGGGACTTGGAAGAGGGGACCCAGACCTTCCTTCTCTGAACCAGCTTGGAAAGTCATTCTTTGAACCTGTGCTGATGAGTTGACTGCTTTTCTGAGTGCTTTTTTGCCACATCCAGGCTACATTCTGGCACAGGGTTTTCTCCCCAGAATGTGTAGATCCAAAGACCCAAGAATCAGGGTTAAGGAGGTGGGCACCCTCTGGTTCTTTCAACAGGGGTATTAACATGCTATGTTGGAGATTCAGAAGATGGGTCTTTCTTTCTTTGTTCAGAGAATTGCACTCTACTTGACCCTCAAGCCTTCCTGGTCCAGCTGCTAGCAGAATCTTCTACATTGCACGTCAGAGGAAAGAGAGGTTTAGTCTCAGGCAGAAGAGGGAAAGGGGGACAGGTTTTGTCATCTGCCAAGATCTGACAGCATGCTTCATATGGGAATGGAGATTCTTGGAAGTTTAGGAGAAAACAAGGAGCTCCCTAGGGCCCAATGTAGGCCAGGGCCACCTGCTTGGCCCCTTCACTGAGCCATCATCCTTGACCCCCAGTTGGCCTGTGGCTGGTTGCCTTGATGGAAGGAAAGCAGGGGGGAAAGGGGGGAGTTGGGCTGCCAGGAAAATGAGGCCTGGCCCCAGCCAGGTTCCGGAATGAAATTGGGGGCAGATGACTTAAAATCAGGCAGAGACCCAACAACAAATCAGGCAAGAGTCCTGGGGTAAATGAATCTTTCTTCATGCCTCTCCCATCTGGGTTGTGAGTTCCAGGAATCTGTCCAAACGATGGGGCCCTGAATGAGCTGGTTGCTGGCAGGCTAGAGAGGGAGGGGTGCTTAGAAAGCTGGGTGAAGGGAGCAAAAGATGATCGTGGATGGAAAATGGAGAGCACTGGTGGGCGGGGGACAGGAAAGGTTTAGGCAGGGGGCTGGAGCTTATTTTGCGGGATTGGGTAGAATTTATGCAGTCAAATGATGTTTAAGTGAACTGATCTTGAAAATCAATTTCCTGGTTGGCTTGGAACTACTAGGAATAAAGTAAGACACCCTTCTCCACACTGAGGACTCAAACCACAAGTTCCTCTTTGATACAATCCCCTCCTCAGGCCCAGAAGACAAGATGCCACTGAGGGTGCTGGTCCTGGACCTGGAATGATTCTAACCCTCATCATGTAAGCCCTTTATATATATGAAGAATTCCATATGTAACACATCAACCACCTTTCAACATCTAACACTCAATTAGAACACAGGGACAATCTGGCCGTGACAGGTTGGCCTGTCATGGATGACCTGGAAGGCCATCTAACTAGCACCCTGTAGCTTTGGTAAGACATGGAGAATTATCTCCATTTTAAAAATGAAGAAATTGAGGCTCAGAGAGATGAAGTTAATTAACTCAGAATCTCAGTGTTGGAGGGATTGCAAATGAGTTTTGTTAACATCACCTTTTGATGTTCAACTCCCTACTCCTTCCATTCCATAGTGCCCATTTCCAATCACTGGAGAGCAGTACATAAGTTTCTGCTTCAACCTGGTTATCAACAAAACCCCACAGTCTATTAGGTATGGGGCCTGAACTAGGAACACAGGGTTTAGGCTGAGTTAAGAGAAGAGATGGGATCTGACTTTGGGGTGCTTACTATTTCCCAATTAAGGGCTCTTACATGGTTCTACCTGGTTTGTACCAGACATCCTTTTATATGGTAACAAAATCAAGAATCAAGGGGGAGGGGGAAAACCCACCTGAGCAAAGGGAAGAAATAATACACCATGGAGTGTTAAAAATAAGTCTTTTATTATAGAAAATCATCAGGGCCAAGGTGAGGATGAGAAAGATGGGGTGGAGCTTGAGTGGTAGGGAAAGGGGAAGCCTAGCCAACTCCATGGAACCCAGAAGACTTCAAGGACATCAAGCTAGTCTGGAATTAGGAGTCTGGGTGCTGATAAAAGGCAGTAGCACTGGGGTCAGATTCTGGTACTGACTGTTCCAGTAGAGCTGCTTTAGGTAGACCATCCATGTTAGCAATTCTCACACTGCAGATAAACTTGATATCCTTTCTCAGAATGGCAAGACTGAAATAAAAAAGAGGAATACAGATCCCTTCAAGCTTAAGCAACTCTTTTGGAGTTGGGGCAGGGGAGGGAGATTGTTGAGAACTTAGCCCTAGAAATAATTTTGTCAGTATTGTTATAAGTAATAGTCACTATACATTAGGCTACTAGTAGGAAAACTGGAGCCCAGGGACAAGTTATTGTCTACGTGACATTAAAACTAAGCAGACCATTTGGTCAGTTTTGGTCAACTTGATTCACTTTATTGCTTCAGTGGAAAACAATCAGGCAAGATTTTGGCAAGAAACTAACCAAATAAATAGTTACTCCAAATAAAGCTTTTGCTTTTCCACTCCTGATTATTGATTCGTGGAGACATTAAATTTGGGTCTCATTGATTTTCTGATATTCTCATCTCACCTGATGTTAGGCAGAGAGGACAGAGGCACTCCTGTGCCACAGCCCCACAGTTGTTCCCTTTGCCAGGTCTGGACCCCATTTCTAAGAAGTAAGAACAGGATTCTATGGGATCCCTCTCTCCCTCTCCCTTTTTCTTCTCCTTTTCCTCCTTCTTCTACTTCTACCTGTCTTCCTCTCTATCTCTCCCTCCTTACCTTCCCCCATGGAAATATGAAGAGCTCTGGACTCCTAATCCAGGACCCAGCCCTCTGTACACTGCTGCCCCACAGGTAGCAGGGGGTCCCTCTCATCCAGTCTACTGATTCATCACCCACTTACTAGTTTTGGCAGTAACCATCTATCTCTGGGAAGGCACAGGGAAGCATAGGAATGTAAATGATTCTCTTTCCCTCTCAAGTTATGGAAAAACTGGGTGGGGGTAGGAGAGAGCTACATCCAAGCTAAGGAACACAGTCCCCTTGTTCCTTGTGCTGGCCCCCTTTTAGAAGATACCTTCTGGTAAGGAGGTCTCAGTCTATTTGAAAGAAAATGAGGACATGGGATTTTTATAAGGAGAAAGGACAGGAAATGGAAAGGAAGGGAAAACAAGGGTATGATGTAGTATCTTTTTCAACTGAGGTTGGCAAGGATGATCTTGGAATTCTCAGTGATATCTCAACTAAGTTATAAAGACCCTGGGAACAATGCATTGCTCCACAACATCTGCATCCTCTCTACCTAGCTTGATTTTCCCCCAGGAGTTAGAGAACCATCGTTTGTAGAGCTAATTTAATTGAATACATTTGTGAGTATTCATTTCAGATGTTTGCGGCCAAAGAGTGATAGGCAGGAAGCTAAACAATGGAAGAATGTTGGGGAGGGTTGTTGGGGAAGGAGAGTAGAGAGTAACAGTAATGGAGCCAAAGAAGTTAAGGAAAAAATGGGGAGAAGGTGATACACAGGAAGTTTAAAATAAAAAACAAAAGGCATAAGGCTGAATCCCCACCAGGGAATCACTCCCTTATCTCACTCCCACCCTATGTGGGCTGTCATCTAGTCTAACTGGAGGATGACACCTCAACAGCTGAATAGATAGGGTCTGCCTCCTCAGTAAGTAGGGGGCCAAAATGTGATGATCCCTTTCCAAATTCCTTGAAAACACTCCACCAAGAGGATATCTAATATATATGATTCTGCTAAAGTATACACTGAGATAAACTAACTGCTTGAAGAGGGATCTCCCATCTAGGTCACTGCTCCCGTCTCCACCACCACTGCCTTGAAGGTGAAGAAACTGAAAGGAAAGTTACTCTAGCAAGCTGACCACAGCTATATGCCTCTGGATTGAGGGATGATGGGAAGAAAGGCTAATGGATTTTGTAACCATGAATGTTTAACACAAAGGAACACTTCCCAATGGTAGATTTTTGGTATCTTGGTAGTCTAGTGGGGGACAACTTGGGGGGTGTTCCTCTTCCCACATCAGAAGGTGAAGAAGTAGGTAGTTTTAGTTAGCAAAATCTTAATTTTGAACCCTGAAAAGCACGTGAAGACTCTATACATACTCTGTCCCTTTGTCTCTATTTCAGCAACCCAGATCATTCAATGTTCAGGCCTTACCTTCACATAGGAGGGTTACACTCTTTTTACGCAGAACCCTGGAAATAATATAGGACAACAAGTTGATAATGTGTCCTGAAAGAAACAAAATCCAGGGAAGGAAAGGGTTAAGGGAAGATCTTGGTTAGTCATTTTCCTTCAAGCCAAAGGTTCCCAGATGTTGCTTGAGCAATCAGAGCCAGCCTCAAAATCCTGAAAGAATGCAGTAACAATTTGAGAAGGGGCTTAGGGTCAGAACTAGGGATTTCCCTAAAGAGGCAATGTGCTGTGAGCAGGGTTATATGGAATATTTCAAAAATCAACTGTGCTGTCAGCTCAAGACCAAAGCAGTCATTTGTATATAGTTCTGCAAGCATAATCACCAACCAAATACATTGTTCAGGGCGCTGATGCTTACATCCTAACTTCTCAAGGAAATCAGCCTATGTATCATCTAGTTTATTTTTATGCAGACACATCTATATGAATCCTTCAAAGATTATGGCCTTCCAACATCCCTGGGAGGTGAGGAGGACAAGTTAGAACTGATACATCTTACAGATAGAGGAAATTGAGGCCAGAGTGGTAAAGAGATTTGCTTAAGATGACAGAACTGGGCAGGATCAAACCTAAGTGTTTCAAACTCTCCAGTCAGAGTTCTATTCCCATATTTTCACATATGGGGCAGAAACTGAGGAGAATAAGACTATTCTGGGTTCTAATCCAAAGAGTACAGGAAGGATGATTGTGGTTATCAGGGCCTGAAAGGTGAAAATGGTGTGAAGGATAAAGTCATCAGGCCTGTATACTGATACATAGGACTGCCTGAAGCTCTGTATAAACCAGCTGCTGCCAACAGATATAGCTGATGGCCTGGGAAAGATATCCACTTTGCAGAATATGTTCTCCCTTTAAATGAAGGAGGCAAGGATAGACTCATGCCCAGGGATAGTTCTGTTACCTTTCGGCCAACCCAAGTCCCAGCTGCCATGCCATGGATGCATATGTCCTTGTCACAGGTCTTCAAGAGCCCAGAGAGGTATAAGAGAATCCAAAGCCCAGGCTTTTGGCTAAAACTTTGTCTGGTCTCAACCATTAAATGATACTTACAAAGTACTTCCAGACACTTTACAGAGCCTGCAATCCTTCACTCCAGTCCACCTGGCAAAAGATCTACTGGAGATCTGGAAACAGCAGGAAATTGGCACAATGGTAGGAGCAATGAAAGGAGGCTGACATGAGGGACCCAGGCAGCTGCTCTGGCTCCAGCTCCAGGCTATGGTCTCCTTCAACAATTCCTCTCTTCTCTACACACACTGTTCTACACTCCTATTTTCTAGGAGGGGGTAGGATGGGCCTCTGGCCTAGGCCTAACTAGAAGTGGGAAGTGGGGAGAGTAAAAAGGATAGGATGGGATAGAAGAGTTTGGGGTCCTGGAGGAGAGAGAGAAGGCAGTTGGGTGGGTTTCAACCAATTTAGGTTTTTATTGATGGATTCATTTAAAAAGCTTAGTCCCAGAAGGAAGGTAGGTTCTGCCCTTCTTGGAGAAACAGGCATTAAGTCCCCACAAGGTACAGAGAATCCAGTGACTCTAGGTAACAACTTGGAATTTTCTGCTAATAGACATTGTGAGTACTGTGAGAAGAAGAAGGCAAGCAAAGGGGAGCATAAGGGAAATTATTTGAAAGCTGTGAGTTCACCTTCACCATTTTCTTATTCTAGTACATGAAAGTGAAAAGCAAGGAAATGAGCTTACAGCAAACCTGATCATGGAGGAAGATAACATTGGGCTCCCAACCATTCTTGTTCTAGCATGACATTGAATTCTATAAATTATGGGCATATTGCATTCACATTTGTCTCCTCTAACAAACCAGTCAGGGACAGTGACTTCTTCATCTTTTCTTTAATCTATGAGGCTATCCCAGGAACTACAAATTTTCAATTCAACAAATATTTAGTAAAAGGATACTATGTTCTCAATCATCCCCCATGATGTCACAGCAGGATACTTATTGACATATACGTGCTCTGTTATAGGGATGCATAGAATGATAGTGGAGATCAAAAGAGGGGTAGTATATCAGGTCACAGAGACAAAGGGACATTTGAACTGGATCTTGAATGATGAGTAGTTTTTCAGGCAAAGAGGATAAAGGGCCGTCCCAGTGGAGGAAATGTCATGGGCAAAAGCAGGCAGATGAAGCCTAGTGTGGCTATACATACCTGAAACCCCAGATACTCATAATCTCAGCTACTCCAGAGGCTGAGGCAGGAGGCTTTCAAGTTTGAGGCCAGCCTCAGCAACTTAATGAGACACTGTTTTAAGACAAAAGGGTTGGGATGTAGCTCAGGACCTCAGGGGTAGAGTACCCCTGCATTCAATCTCTAGCAGGCACAAAGGCATAAAAGAACAGGGGATTTTCCATAAAATGAATGGTTCTATGGGCTACAATATAAGGCGAACTGGGGATATAGACTAAAGCACGAGCCTAGCATGCATAGGAGCTGGGTTTTATCCACATCACCCA
>PVKS010053338.1:0-10456 GCA_004027875.1 Aplodontia rufa
ATCTGTGGAGGCTGGAGCTAGACCCTAGCCATTGAGAAAGGAGGTCTAGTATCATGTTTTAAAACCAGATAAGGTGTAATGTCACACAACCTAAGGCATTTGTAGAGATGTATTGGGAAGAGGGGGGAGGGATAAGGGTGGGTAATTGGGGGGGACTCGGGGGTAAATCTAATTTTCAGAATATATATATAATATTTTGTTAGAAACTTGTTTGATTGTTCAACAAACAAATTTCTGAATTAAAAACAGGCCTGGAACAGTGGCTGAGGGGTTATGGCGCTTGCCTGGCATGCACAAAGACGTAGGTTCAAACCCCAGCACCAGATACACAACCAAGTGTTGGAGAAATGAAAACTAGATGAAAAACTAAATAAAATCAATCCTCTTGCTCTCTGTGTATCTTTCTCACTCTCTCCTAAAAAAATAAAATAAAATCAAAAGAATTTTTCGTGGCATGTACAAATTGTACGAAGCTCACGTTTCAGAGTAAAGCTGATTGAAAGCAGTCACGCACCTTTGTGTTCACGTTTGAACCCAGCACCGCGTACACAACCAAGTGTCGGAGCAATGAAAGCCACATGAAAAACCTAATGAAATTGAGTCTCTCTCTCTCTCTCAAAAAACATAAAAAAAGAATGAGGTGCAAGATGTGTTAATCACATTTACTCAGGGCCAGAGAAACAGAGCCTGTAATGCCCACGGCGTTCCAAGGAGGTCCTCACAGACCCTCATCTGAGCTGTCCTCCAGCATGCAGGCGTGGTGAGAATTAGTCCCCCTTCAACACACGACAACTCCGATGATGTATTACAAAGCTATGTTAGTATAACAAGAAGATTGATGTGTGCTAAGAATTAGTCTGTATTGGGGGTTGGAGCGGTGGATCTGCGGTCACAGCTCTTGTCTGGCATGTGCGAGGATGTGGGTTCCAACCCCAGCACCACGTACACAGCAGTGTCGGAGCAACAAAAGCCACATGAAAAACTAAATAAAATTGATTCTCTCTTTCTCTCTCTTACAAAAAAAGAAAAGAATGAGTCTGTACCAAATGGTAACCGAGCTAATTGGCAAATACAGTCCTCCCACACACACACCTGGCGGGGACTGGCTCCAGGTCCTTCCACAGATCCCCAAACCTGTTCGTGCTCAAGTTCCTCATATAACGTGCATAGTCTTTGCATATGGCTTACGCACATCTCCGACAGACTTTCAGTCATCTCTCGCTGGCTTACAATACCCAATGCTATGTACATAGTTGCTATGCTATATTATCTGGGGAGCAATGAGAATTTTAAAATATCTACACATGTTCAAAACAAATGCAATTTTTTTTTTCAAACATTTTCAATCAGCAGCTGGTTAGATCCACAGATGCGGAACCTGCACGTTCGAAGGTCAACTCTACCTTTCCATTTGATCTGCCCAAACCCTAGGAGAAAGGTTGGCACACTGCTGTCTACGGGCCAAATCCTGCCACTGAGCTCTGTATGGTTGTATAGTACCAAGGAGCTTTAAAAATCAAAAGGAGGGGCTGGAGCAGTGGCTCAGCAGGATCACACTGCCTGGCAAGCACGAGGACCCGGGTTCAAACCCCAGCACCACATTCACAACTAAGTGTTGGAGAAAGGAAAACCAGATGATAAACTAAATAAAATTGGCAGAATGACCCACAACACCAAAAGTACGTACTACGCCTGGTCCTTCATAGAGTTTGCCACTCTGGCCCTAGGAGATAGGTAAGCCGTGTTCCTAGGCTCATGTTACTGGTATAGACCAAATTTGCTCAGCCATCAAGCAATCAAGCTTGGATAGAAATTAGTACTCTGATTCAAGAAACTACTCTGCTAAAGAAAAGCCCACGCTGCCTCCCGCCAACTGCTCCTCCCACAAATGCAGATCCTGGAAATTCAGTGACAAGGACAGACAAGAAATAACTGCCACCCTTGGAGAAACAGATGCAGATCCCACCAACAGATGGGTCACAAATGACCAGAGAGGGCTTGCATTTAAGGTCTGTGAGCTGCTTGCAAAAAAAAATCCATGCAGTTAAAAACAATTAGAATATTCATATACAGTTGTAAAATTCAATGTTGTTGAGGGTATAGTTTTACAAGTACCCTCAGTCAAACTTGGTGGAAATATGAACCGAGACAAAACTCTGAAGAAATTAAATTGGCAATATGATTCAAACTCTCTCCTTACCAGATAAACTCTACCTGGAAGAATCTGTCTCAGACAAACCACAGGAGGAGTTAAAAGAGGACCGATGTTTATATGCATGTGGAACGCTATTAATACGTGCGGGAAGGAAGAGTTTTCCACTTGGTAAATAATCAAGTAAGTCATGATCTATCACACAATTTGCATATCATAGAGATTGGTGAAATTCATGGTTTTGAAGAACTTTGTGTGAATTTTATTCTGAGTGAGATGAGGAGCCCTTGAAGAAATCTGATAGAGAAGGAACATGCTTCGATTTAATATTTAAAAGGATCTCTCTTCCTGCCAGGTGAAGAATAAATTGGGTGACAGGCAAGACTACCAATGAGCGGCTATTGCCTCGTCCTAGGCATGATAAAATGCTGATGAGCAGGGCTATGGTGGAAAGAAGAGGTCTCCCGGATATTTTCCAAAAACAGAAATGACAGCATTTGCTGATGTACGCGTGGCTGTAAACAGAGGAGTCAAGGATGACCCCAAAGAACTTGACCTGAGCAACTGGAAGAAAATGCCAGCTATTTGCTGAGAAAGGGAGATTGGTATTGGAGGAAATCAAGGAAGGGAAAAAGAAGGTATGTGTCTACCTTTGATACATAAAGTCCAGACTGATAATTATCACACTTTCATGTGATTCCATAAATTTGGATTATGTCAATGATTTCCTATTACACGTTATTAAGGACCAGGAATATATCAAATTTTAAAATGACATATTTTTAATTATAGTTTCTTATAAAAATAATGTATCAGCTGGGCATGGTAGGGCATGCCTGTAATCACAGGAATTTGGTGATGAATGAATTTTAGCAATTCAGGAGGCCAAGACAGGAGGATTGCAAGTTGGAGGCTAGCTTCAGCAACTCAGTGAGGCCCTGTCTCAAAATAAAAAGTAAGTAAAAGGCCCCACGTTCAATTCTTAATATTCCTCCCTGAAGTATAGAATATCACATTTATTATAGAAAATTTGTAGAATCAAGAAAAATATGCAGAAAAAAATAACATTGCTGATAAGATCTGCCACCTGTCATGGAAACCCACTGCTATTTCCTGCCTTTGTTTGACACATTGCAGGCTATGTTTTTGGAACACAGCCCTTGTAGTCACTCAAGCACTCCCAAAGAAGAGAGCGTCTTCTGTCGTCATGGATTTTTTGAAGGGCCCAGTCTCTTCCTTTGCTGGATTCTCCACCAGGATACATTTTGCCTCCGTTCAGAATAAAGAGGGCATTTGCATCCGTAGCTTCTGAGCCTTCGGGGTCAACATGATTTTGCGTTAGAGCAGAAGCCTTCCCGGGTTATGGTGTGGGAGATGGCTAAGCAGCTTAGTGCCTCCAAGATCACATAGTGCACATCCAAGACGTCGAAAAGGAAGAGCTGAAAGCAACCTCACAGGCGACCCAACCCAGAGACCCTGAAGTATTGCAGAATCCAGAGTTGGATAAAATATAAGAACCGATGGCTTGATGACTCATGGAACTATGAGTAAATAAATACAGCTCAGAAATGGAAAGGCGAATTCTCAAAAAAGAAAGGCTGATGGATCATAAAGAGGTGGGAAGAACGAACTCTTTCCCTCGGGTAGCGGGTGGAAGTGGGAGCCTCCTCTCCGGTCATAGCCGGGCAAGGAGATTGGGGGAGGCTGTCCTGGCCCTGTCCTCATAAACACTCCCTCTTGTCTGTGTAACCCTCAGCAGACTCGCAGATGCTTGCTTTTTATCTGAAAGTTTATTTGCATAGACGGAAGGGACATTGGATGTGCATTTAACTACTAGCACTCTGCCACACTGTGAGGACAGAAACCAAGTAGCTTGGTGGTGTGTTCGCCCAATCCTTGGAAAGTCATCTAACTTTTTGAACTCTGTGCTTCCTCGCCTGTAAGATGGAGATAATAAAAGACCATTAACTGTTAAGTTCTTAGAAAGGACCGGATGAATGGTGGTTCCTGTATGCGGGTGTGTGTGATGGTCAGTGTCCAAGGTCAGCAGATTCATCCCCCTTTCACAGGGAGAAGCTGAAATGCAGAAAGTTAAACAGCATGGCCAGGGTCACAGAACTAGGTGCTTAGGATCAGCTTCTGAATCCTATCCCTGAGTTCTTAAGGATTTTTTTTTTTCAGCCAAACTGCAGTCAGACTGCAGAGCCAAGCTGCAGAGAGAAAAGAATGGTGCTCTCTTTATGGGCATTTCTTGGAGAAGGGTCTCAAAGGAGAACTAGTCACATTTCCTGTGCTGGATTTTCTTCTGTTGCATTGTTAGGAACAGGAAAGATATCCTCTTTTCTGAACTTTAATATGTGTCTTCAGAGCCTCCCAGCTCCCAGTTCCCCCAACCCCACCTTTCCAGCCCTTCAGCAATCTTCATCGCAAAACTCCTTCCTGGCCTCCCACTTCAAACTCCCTGTTAAAATTATGCCCTCACCCAATTCTCCAAACTTCAAGTGACCTTGCCTTCCAGACAAACTGAACAATTGCTAATTTCTATGTACATCCGGGGCTTTCTAGCTCTGGATCTCTGCCCTTTCCTGAAAACAGAAACAAATCATTGTCTTCTCTGTGGTCTTTATTTTGCAAACAACACCATTCCCCTGTGTGCTCAAAGCAGTTTGAAGAGAGACCTTCTTTTAATACACCTGCTCCAGTTATCCCTCTAAGAACCTCCATCCAATAGCATGAGAATGGTGTATTTGTTGTAGCAGGAAATGCCATGAATATTTGCTGAAAAAATGCATTAATAATATTAGTAATAAAAATAGTTAAGATTTATCAAGTTTGAACTATCTCCCTGACACTTGTCTAAATGCTTAACATACATAATTCCTTGAACTCTCATGGTGGTGGGCAGGTCCCAAGTGGTCCCCCTGTCACTCACACCTTGCATAATTTTCAAGTGTGGTCTGGACCTCATGACTTACTTTTAATGCATGCAATATGCAAAGGTGAGCTTATGAAAGACTGGAACTTCAATCTTGTCCTCTGGCTTGCTTCCTTGGGTCAATCAAGCTGACATGCTGTAGGATGACCTGAGCAGAAGTCCACATGAAGAAGCCTCCAGCCAATAGCTCAGGAGTAACTGAGACCCTCAGTCCAACAACCTGCAAGGGCCTGGACCCTGAGAACCTTCTCATGAATGGCTTTGGAAATCCTACACCAAGCCTTAAAATAACCGCACAGATCAACTCCTTCTGCAGACTTGAGAGAGGCTTAGACCAGACGAAAGCTGTGCCTGGCTTCCTGACTCACACAGACTTTGAGAAGATAAATGTCATTTCAAGCCACCAAGTTTTCAGGTAATTTGACACACAGCAACAGAGAGCCAATATAACCAACTGTTAAAGAGCATAGATACCTAACACATCCACTTTCACGATCTCATTTTGGATATTAAGAACCAAAAACCAGGGGCTGGAGTAGTGGCTCGGCAGTTAGGGTGCTTGCCTGGCATTTGCAAGGATGCGGGTTCAAACCCCAGCACCACGTCAACAGCAAAGTGTCAGAACAACAAAAACCAGATGAAAAATGAAATAAAATTGATTCTCTCTTTCGTTCTCTCTCTCTGTCCCTCTCTCTTAAAACATATAGCACGCACATAGACTCTCTCTCTCTCTCACACACACACACAAAGAACCCAGAACCAAAATGCTGCATGGATTTCATGCAACTCATTAGCCAGTAAAGAGAGAGGCAGGAATTGAACGCAGGTGGACTGGCCCCAAAATCTTCACTCTTGACTACTAATGCTACAATAATTACAAGGAATGGGTGGAGGGTGGGATGGGTACATATATGTATGTGTGTATGGATGGCTAACTAGGTGGATGGATAGATGGATGTTTGCATGTATGTATAGATGGTTGGATTTATGTACACATGGATGCAAGCATGTATGTATGTATGAATGGATGGATGGATGTGTGGATGGGTGGCTATATGGATGATTGGGTGGATGGATTCATGTATGTGTGTAGGAATGTATGTATATAGGTATTTATGTATGGATGGATGGATGGCTAGACAGAAGGAAAGGTGAATGAACGAATGGATGCACGGATTCACGTGTGGATGTGTATACGTGCATGTGTCATGAATGAATGAACGGAGGAGTAAACACTGGATGGTTTTCTCCCTTATCTCACTGAAGGGGTCCACCGTTCAGCCCTTAGGTAACAAGTGGGCCCACTATTAACATCACCATGGTGCTGGAGCGGTGGCTCAGCAGTTATGGCACTTGCCTGGCATGCGCAAGTACACAAGTTCAAACCCCAGCACCACGTACACAACAAAGTCTCAAAGCAACGAAAGCCATGAGAAAAACTCAATAAAAATTAATTCTTTCTCTGTCTCTCTCTCTCACTGTCCCCTCTTTCTTTAAAAAAAAAAAATCACCAAATTGTACCATCAGTTCAACAGAGCATTTTACTAAAACGAAGCCTCAGCAAGAATATCTGTGTCTTGCTGAAGGCCATGTTTGGGTAGGAGGGCGCTAAACAAGGAGTGGGAGACAGATTGCTTGGGCTGAGAAATGATGCTGTTACGCAGCAGTCGCAAGCTGGAAGCAGGTTTCCGTCCGATACATCACCTTGTCAAGTTATGGTGGAGATAACTGTTTTCTTTCTCAAACGAATGTAAAGTCCTCAAATAAACAACATGATATTATTCATTTTCCTATCCCCAGTGCCTCATAAGGGGCTTGTCAATGAAGGCACTTCTGGAAAAGGAGCCATATAAAGAGTGTCCCGCTGAAAGGAATGAATGAGTGAATAAATAAAAGGAAACCTCAAGGAAGAGATGGATGAATGAAGTCGGTTTATGATGATTAGCACGAGGACAGATTTAACCAGGAACTTCTTTAATATCTAATTTGAGCACAAAAATAGTTCTTCGGAGGCTGAAACGCTTCCCTTCGCTGTGAAACAACATGAGGAAGGGCAAAGGAAACCAATCATATTGAGCACTTACTTGCTATGTCCCAGGCTGTCTTGAAATCCTATTTACTCCACATGACAGTTTGGTTATCCTCATTCTATTTTGCAAATAGGAAACTGAGGCTCAGACCGGTGATGTGGCCTACCAATTCATGGACATTTGAAACGGTGGCTCCAGATGACTCCTGTCCAGAGGGGCAAAGCCCAGTGCGCAGAGCAAGCATTTCAGAAGGCCTAAGCTGACAGATGGTGTATGACTTGAAAGCAGAGGAGACCTGCTGCAGAGCAGAGCTGCTCACCATGTGCAGCCTAGAGATAAGAAACTGTGGTGACCAAGTGTGGTGTGGTCACTAAGTTGTTATGACCAGGTGTGGTGTGGTCACTAAGCTGTTTTGACCAGGTGTGGTGTGGTCACTAAGCTGTTTTGACCAGGTGTACCAGTAGACGGGCATGTATTGAACTCAAAAATATATAAAAAGAGAAGGTCAAAGGTAAGCAGCAGACAGATGCACCAGGATGGTCTGTCAGTGAGGACACCACGGAGGGGACTCCACCAAGGACTTCTCTCCGCTGAGGACTGCTGACTCACAGAGACGACTCTGCCAAGGACTTTCACCTCGACAGACGGCGCGACTCCATCCATCCTCCACCGCATGGACCCGCCGTGGACTATTCACCCATGCTGGTAAATACAGAGTAGGGACTTTCTCTGAAATGACTCCTCGCCCATTGAACTCACTCATGAACTTGCCTTGCCGTTGACTATCTGATGATCGACTATGTTAGACACAACACACAGAGGTCTACCTAATATTTGTGCGGGGTGATTAATTATTAAGTAATTGATAATTGATAATTGAAGAGTGTTTAATTGTTAATTGACAATTAAAAGAGTGTACTGGAGTGTTGTGTAATAACCTGAACGTATGACTATTATATTTGACAACTGAATTAAGGCCCTTAAACAAAGAGATTTAAAATTAAGGAACTTGCCTAATTGTGTCCTCCATATCTCACGCCGCTAGTAGTTGGTGTTGCCCCAAAGAACCTTCTTAAAAATAAATTAAGGCCTGAGGTCTTGGTAAGCTTATGTCACTGCAAGGCAGATACGCAATAATATCCATAACCTTGCAAAGCTCGACCCCTATGGGGTCTTGAGAAACCCACTCACGACAACTCCAAAGGCCATTTATTTTATGTATTTGTTTTCTGGCGCTGGGGATTGAACCCAGAGGAGCTTTACCATTGAGTCACATCCTCAGCCAAAAAAATTTTTTTTGAGACAGGACGTCACTAAGTTGCTTAGGGCCTACTAATTTGCTGAGGCTGACCTCAAATTTGCAGTGCTCCTGTCTTAGCCTCCCGAGCTGCTTAGATTACAGGTGTATGCCACCACTCCGGGCTCCAAAGGCCATCCGTTTGCCTATCGTACATTAATGTCTAACGAACGAGTGGCTGGGCAGGGAAGTGTGCTCATATTTAAGATGAGGACATATAGGTAAGGCACTGAGAGCACTTAGTTGTCCATTTATAAACGGAGTCTGCAAGTACCAACCATGCTGGGCACTGCAGTAGGCACTGGGAGCTGTTTGGGGGTGGGATTTGGAAAGGAGCTTTGCACCTGGAGAAGCCCAACACAGGTGCCTGAAATCCGAGCATGTGGTCATAACGGAGCTCAAGCTGAATAATCGGCTCATCTGCCCAGGCTCCTGGATGGTCTGAAATGGGGACCATCTGCTCCCTATCAGTATATGACAAGCTCAAGTTCAAGTTCACACAATGGAAAACCTTTTGTTTTTCCCATAGGAAAGAAGGAAAGGGACATAAAGCTACCACATCTGCAGTGTGCCAGCCTCCTATATTCATGTGCCTCGTTCAACACTGACACAAGCTGGGACATCACCGCTGCCTTCATTTTACAGAGGAAAAAGCTGACCCTCAAATCATCTCCAGGAATAAGTTAAGGTAAGGGGGATCCAGCTCTGCAGCTGAGACTGATAACCACAGTGCTGTGAGGTCCACAGACTGCTATGTAAAGCACTTTCACACACACACATAGGTGCACGTACACAAGGACACACAAATGCACACATATATGCATTACACACACACATGCACAAACTTCAGACCATGTGTGTTAATCTCTTTCCTGCTGTGACTAGAAGACCTGACAAGAACAATTTAGAGGAAGAAAAGTGTATTTTGACTCAGGATTTCAGAGGTTGGGTCCATGGTGGGCCCACCCCGTTGCTCTGGGCCTGAGGCAGGCAGAACATCACAGTGGAAGGGTTTGCTGGATAAAGCTGCTCAGTTCCTGAGAGCCAGGAAGCAGAGGGAGCATAGGGACCAGCAGCCAGGGCTAACATAACCCCCGAGTGCATCCCTGCAGCAACCTACTTCCTCCAGCCTCACCCCACCTGCCTACAGCTAGCACCCATTCATCCATTCAAAACATGAACCCGTCAAATCCACTAGTCCACTCATCAGGTTACAGCTCCCCTGATATAATCAAGTTATCTCACGCAGGCCTCCAGGGAATACCTCCTACCTAAACCATAGCCATGCTTCCACCCTGGTGAGAGCTGTATAGACAGAGGTTTCCAGGACCCCCCTCTGCCAGCAGGATAGTGCTGACTTGAATTAACTAAGCTGGAACCTTCTGTATTGCTATCATAGAGAACTCCCTGACTCAAGGAATAAAATGTCCATTCTAGATAGAAAAATGTCCTAAGCTTTGCTCCGAAAACTTTCGGCCTATCGATGGGAGGATGAGAGAGGATATTAAGCTGGTAACTTATTTATTGATGTGAGCATATATACAGTAAATAATGAACAGCGGTATTAATAATTAGAGCCTTTATTAATGGTGACTCTCAGACACTGTTTTAAGCCCCTCACTTGTACCAACCCATTAATTTCTCAGAGCAAAACAGTTTCCAAAAATTTCAAGAAGAGGAAATAAAATGCATAGAGGAATTAAGAAAGCAGGCTAATGTCACAATATCAGTAAGGCACAGAGGCAGGACCTGAACCTGGGTAATCTGGATCTAGAATCCACATTCCGAAATAGCTGATTATGCTTCTCATGAATCTGAGTACGGGAAGGAGGTTGAGTGTAGTAATATAGTTGGTCTAGTAGCATGAGTTAAATCCAGATAAGGTGTAATGCTTTACAATCTAATACTTTTTTTAGAGTTATAATGGGAAGGGGAAGGGAGGGATAAGGGAGGATAATTGGGGGGGGCACTCCTGGGGATAATTGCAATATCCAGAATATATACACATTTTATACACATTTTATATTATTTTGTTAAAATCT
>PVKS010053339.1:0-10437 GCA_004027875.1 Aplodontia rufa
CTTATAAAATTTCAAAATTTTCTTCAATCATGTCTTTTAATAACATTCAACACTTTATACTATTCCCAATTCATTAATGAAAGACAGCACAGATGAAACCTTTTGTATTCTTTGTATATGGAATTACATGTTAGAATTTTAAATAACTAACCTTGTTTTTAATGTAGATATAAAAACCAAACAATCTTTTGTTTTTCCTTATCTATTGCTAAATTATAGTTCTATGCAATGATTGGAATTATTATTACATATTCATAAAATCACACAATATATAAATACTATTTGGTCAATATACCCCCAACACCCTCACTTCAATCTTCATGCTCATCTAGTTCCTTGTCTGTCTTTCATGTCACATTCTTTCCTATAATACCCAAGTACAGTGACATAATTACTATAACTATGAAGAACCTCTCTCTCTTTATCTCTCTCTCTCTATACACACACACACACACACACACACACACACACACGGTAATAGTATGTGCAGCAGCATACTTACAAATATTTAGATTATAACTTGAAAACTAGCAATCTTAAACAACTTTTTAACAGTTCCTAAATATAATTAATAAACCCAAATGTGTCACCTCATAGAATTTAAGAAGTCAAGAGTATTCAAAATTGCTTAGCAGTTAATACATTATCATTTTTAGCATAGAAAGCAAAATCTCATACAAAATGCACTTTTGACTTTTTTTCTTTTTCTTTTTTTATAAAGGTGTGGTGTTAAAGTTTATATTTTGCTCTGGGGATCATTTTTTTGGATACACAAAATTATCAGACATTTCCTTCTCATTGTTAAAATAAACAAGCTGCAAAGTAATATTAACATGTGTAATTTTCTCTGACAAGAAAATGAGGTACTTTTCTTTCATATTTGGTGATTATACAGGCTAGTAGTGGACCTTGCATAACCTTTGAGACCGAAAGTCCCACCAACCTAAAAGAAAAAGAGCAGAGCTCAGGTGCCGGCCTGCTCCAGAGAGACCATCTTTCTGCCTAAGGAGGACATTCTTTTCTAGTCAACAATCCCAACTCTCTTTTCCCTCAATCCTGCTGGATTTACCGCTGCCTTACTAGTAAGGATTCAAGGGTCTTTGCTACGTGCCAAAATCCTAAGCGTATCTAGATGTTTGTGGCTACTCACTAGCATTCCATTGGCCACTCTAACACTTCTAAATATGGTGCCCTGCAGCAGAAAGGAAGCATAGAGTCAACTGTGCTTAGGTCATCCTATGATATCACTTCTGAGGCCAAGGCCTCCCTCTGAATAAAAGAAAACATTAAATTAAATTTAAAAGAGAACGATATGGGTGCTTGCACCAAGGAAATTATCTCATTTGCTGAAGGGAATCTTCCTGATCTTGGAGCCTATGGTGGTCAGCAGTTCAGCCTTTCCTTTTAAGACCTCTGGCTGGGGCCTGATTCAGCATGGAAGATACTAACTTTTTGATGACCATTTAACCTGAGAGGACATTTGCCAACTATTGGTGGCTTTAGAATTTGCCTCACATTTTTTCTTGTCTTTGAGTTCTCATACTCAGAAGCCTATGAATTTATATTATGGTCATCAATCTGAAGTTTTAGGCAAGCATGCTAGTGCTCTGGGTGATATCCCCACTAGAGCAAATAAATAATTTGGCTTCCTGAATTAGGATAGATGAGGAGTATTCTGAGACAGAATTTTTATTTCCTCCTGCTAGATGAAGTGGGTACGGAAAAAAAGTGGTTTGTGAGAGTCCAGAGATAGAGGAGTTCATCTTGGCTATTTCTGCTTTTTGTTTTTTTTTTTTTTTTAAGAAAAAAAGGATGATAAAAGAGAGAGAGAAAGCGAGGGAAAAGCAATTTTTATTTAGTTTTTCATGTGACTTTTATTCCTATTCTTCGGATACTTTGTGGTGTGTTCGTGGTACTGGGGTTTGAATTTGTATAGTCATGCATGCCACACAAGCAACTTCACAGCTGAGCCACTGCTCCAGCCCCCATCTTGCTATTTCTTGGGTGCCTACCTAAGAGGCAGTCATCAGGAACAGATTTAGGATAGGAGCACTTCTGGACACGGAGAGACTTCTCAACTCAAGCTCTGGGGATTAATGGGTCACCTCTTTCCCAAAGACCTTAGATCAGACCAACACTTCCTCTCAAGAGTGGAGATACAACAGGTGAGAGTATCCTCCACCACAGGGGCAAATGAGTCAGAGAAAGAAACACATATTGGTAGATGCTGTTTCCCCTAAGGAATGTTGGGACCAGACTGGGAACATGAGGCCTTCTTGCAAAACTGGAGTTTTGCCCCAATCATCCATTTTCAGTTGATTCAAGCCATCCTCTGTCCCACTCCCCCAATTTCTCCCACATAAAGGAAACTGGAGGAAGTCAAGACCAACTTCCCAACACCTAGACCAGGGAGGATCAGACCTAACTGCCCAGCAAGACTGTCACCTGAGTCGTATGGCCTGCAGCCACAATAACTGGCTCTCAGTTGCCTGGTGTTTAAAGAGAGTTCATATGTTAAAGAGAAAGCACAGAGTTGTCTTCCTTCAAGTCTGCAAAGTCCCATTTTTTGAACACGGAACACTTAGGTCCTTCCTTATTTGTCATTCTATGTAAAATACCCCTCTCTCAATGCATAAAGTTAGGTCAACAAGGGAAGGGAGTGCTCAGGAGGAGTGACTATTACAGGGAGAATCCATTTGGCTCTTTTGGTGGTGTATGTCACTGGGGAATTGGCTCAGTACTACCTGATCATCTGATTATTTGTAGGATACTCCTAAGATCTGTCAGGAGAAGAGGTCCAGGGAGAAGGTTTAAGTCCACTGGGGAATGGCCTGATCCAGAATCTCTCAATTGCTTAATGCCTCTGCTCAACTCCTCAAATCCAAAGTTGACCAGGATTGGGGGGCAGGGCAACTGTCTCCTAATGCCAGAGGAGCTCCAAGTCAGGATAGAAAATTTGGAAATAACCTTCAAAGAGCCTAATATGCCTGATCCAAATACAGGAGATCAGGAACTGTAAAAGGACCTGAAACATGTCATCAGAGACTTAAGAATGGTGGTCACCATAGCTGAATTTAAGTGATCAATGGATGCTCAGTTAAATGTCCTCCAAAAAGAAAGAGACAGAAAGATGCAAGTTGCAGAGAGATTACCTCTCTGGCAATCATATCCATATCCCAGACACAGCCCCATTTGATGCCAGATTTTGTGGATGTCTAGTTCATTTATATTTGGAGTAGAAGATGGAAACTGAGGGAAACTGAGGCAGACAGAACAGACAGATATTATTTTAGAAGGGCTAGAAATAAAAAGCTTCTCCAGGAGAAAGTAGTCTCAGAGCAAAGCACTCAAACAGGGGATCCAGCTCATCTTTTTTATAGTCTCTCATAATTCTCCAGCCTTTGATTAATCCTTGCTTTTCCTCTCCCATGCCTGGGAACTGGGAACAGAAGATCTAGTGTGATCTTGTCTTTTCTCCTGGACACACAAGCATCTTTATCAGCAAAACAGATGTCTGACTCCAGAAGACCTTAGTTAGCAAAGGATCTTATTAGCATGGGAGATTATAACGGCAAATGTACTTTACCCACTTACAAAAATTAAAAAGATCATCATCCAATTTCCTCCCTACCAACCCCTAACATTCTGCCTACACTGAATATCTAGCTTCTTCTGGCTCAATAGGAATTAGAAAACCACATACTTAATTCAAACTATTTAGTTCAGTCATATTGTATTAATCTGTTTTTGATGCTGTAATAAAACATCAGAAAGTAAGCATTTTATGAACACCTTAATTTATTTAGAGCCCACATTTACTTCTTACACTTCTGTAGGCTGGGTAGTCCAAAGCTTAGAGAATCGCATCTTGCAAGGCTATCATGATTCAACATTTTATGATAGAAGATGGAAAGGCTCCAGAGCATGCGGAAGACATAGGTGCCAAAATGTTTCCTTTATCAGGATTTTTCCATGTTAACCAATCAACACAAATGATAACAGTACTGATTCATACATGAGGACAGCTCTCCCATTGCTTCATGCTGGACTGTATCCAGCATATAACCTTCAGGGGACCTTTAGACAAGATCATTCCACCCTGATCCCCCAAATTTGTGTGCTTCTGTTGCAAAAATGCATTTGTTCCACCATAATATCCACAAAAACCTCAAATTGCTCCAGCAGATAAACCAAAAATCTAAAGAATAGAGTCTTTCTGGTATGGATTTTCATTGGTTAAGATCAAGACAACACTTGATCATATTCTTTTTATTTTTTCACTCATCCAAAATATTACAAGGGAAATCAACACTGATTTTTTTACTTAAGCAGTAGGTGAATATCCAAACTTGTACTCTTTTTGAATGCTATGGCAAGGTCAAAATCCATAAGCATTCCTTCAGTCACCTAAAATCATGATTGGGGATAATAAAAATAATGTTATGGTAATGGGAAAAGGTTAGTATGAAGCATTCATAGAAGTGAGATCTTTTGCATGAATGGAGAAAGGTGGGATGCTTCAGTGATGTAGTGAGGGGCTGTGCATCTGAGAGATCCCAGTGTCCCCTGAGTCAGGATGAGTGTCTCTTCCCACAGCAACTGGTTGGGGGTCCATGAAACAAGTTGGGGAGGGAGCAGCAATGGGCTGAGGTGCTAAGGAGGCAGTTACAGTGGAGCTGAGGGTGGAGTAGTGGAGGATGGGTCTTTGAAGGAGGGGACAGTGCTGGTTACACAGGGAGCTAAGTAGGCACTACAATCCAGAATGTTCCCCCTCTTGGTCCCATTAGATGAGAAAGTCCTCTGCCCAGACACCTATATCAGGAAACCCAGGCAGACAGAGGCGAGGGTGGCCAGCAAATACAGATACCTTCAGCTAAAAATCTTTACCTAAATTTTTAGCCCAGAAATGTAAGTCTGACCATTGATCAAGAAAATTGAGAAATTATTAAATGTGTTAAACCGCAAATGAGTGATATGTTAGTTTGTCATTTCAAAGATATCATATTTACTTCAGGGTAGAGAATGAATTATATGGTTAAGTGGAAGGAGTCTACAAAAAATTTTAGAAAGAATCCACTCAATTGCACTCCACTGTATTAACAGTGTATCCATACTTAATTATTTGCTGTTTAGTGTTTGGTCTAAAAATTTATAAATTATTGGAATATTAGCTTAGCAACTGGAGTGCATACGTGACAAACACAAAGTCCTAGGTTTAAAACCCAACACTAAAGACATAACTAAGTCTGTGAGAAACAAAGGCCAGAAGAAAAAACAAAATCTCATTGTCTTTTTGTTTCTCTCCCCATCTCTTTCTTTAAAAAAAATCGTATCATATTTATTCCTAAGTCATTATATAAATCTAGGAGTTTCTTGTCTGTTCAATAAAGCTAAATTCAAGGAAGGAATGTAATTAAATATGACCTATTTGGTTCATCATACATTGATTAATTTGTTCCTCAATTCATTATTTTTAAGCAAGTTGGACAAAAACATGTTGATTTGGATTTTTTTAATGAGATCCGAAATCATAATGTCCAATTTAAGATTATATCATGAATTCTTAAAGTTCTAATATAATATAGAAAATTTTAGTATTACTTGGCACTTTTCCATATAGAACATAGCTTTGAAAATATTATCTATGTAATACAGGTTATATCCATCATTAAATGTTAATAACTGTAAATAGCTGAATACAAATTACAGATAATATTTTGACTAGTACTAGTATCATAGCTATTAATTCTCAAGGAGAAAACTTGATTCTATCTGGCATTCATATCTGCAATTCCATAAAACCACAATGGAATCATGGTGTCTTATAAAGCTTCACTCAAATCATTGTGTGGAAATCTAAATACATTTTTAAAAGATCTTAAATTTTACCAAAGACTACAATGACATTTTAGTTTGAAAATTCTCCTATTCGGCTCACATAAGTTTTACTGACAGAACAGGTCTACGGTCCAAGATATTCATAACTATATGGCTACAACAAATGTCACATGAGCAAAGATTATTGAATTTTATGTAGTACAGTATATTAAGGATTATAAAATATTACTTGAAGTTATATATCCATGCTTAAAGACTAATTTTCTTTTTTTATTTGTTTGTGTTTCAGGTGCACTCATGAAGAATCATGGTATGTTTTAATTAGGCATTTCATAAGTGAATTTATCACTATTGTTAGGAAGTTAAATCTGTTGCTATATTCCTAAAAATTGTAATTTCACCATTGTCCAGGACACAGTTATACAAGTGCTAAATGGATGAAACTGGTTGATGTATGCTTGTACTCCTCAAAATATAACCTTCAATGTTTAAGATTTTCACAAATCATTAAAAAATATATAGAACTTTCTAGTCAAGGATTCTCTCCCATGAGTCACTATAGCATTATTTTGATCTTCAAAACTCTTCAACCAATTCTAAATATAGGTTACCACTGCATAGAGACAGAAATCAAAGAATCTTTGTCATTGTTCAAGCCAAAGAATAGATTGGGGTCTCTCAGTTGCATGGACTAGGCCTGCTACATTTCACACAGTAGAACCAATGAGATTCTGTTTTACTGGAAGTGATGAGCCATTGGAACACAGAGATTACCATCCCTGGCTATTCCTAGGGACTCCCAAACCTCAAAATATAACAAAAATAAGCAACTGCAGCATGGAAGGTCTGTGCTGCTTCCACATCCCTGGGAAAGAAGCGTGCTATGTGGGTTTGTGATGCCTCTCGAGGTTCCCAAATGGGTGGCTCCCCATGTGCTATTCACACAGGGGCTTGTGTGTATAAGCAAAGAAACAGAAAAGAATGCTTGGAAACTCTTTCAAAGGGGTACGTGTTGGTTACATCACCTTATATATAAGGTGACATTCCATTAGTTTTGCTGGAGGCATTTAGAAGAATATTTACAAAGTTGTCCCTGCTTTTGTTGACATGGAGGTAACGAAGATGCAGAGTTATGTCAGGCAAAATCCTACTCCATAAGATCAGCTGCTGAACAGGAATAAAAGTGCTTCAAATGAGCTTGTATGAAGAAACCACTCATTGAAATTGGCATGGACTTCAGAAACATGCTTTACAGTAAACCATTAATTTTTGTAATTTTAATGTGTATATCCAACTCATTCTCATAGTTCAAAATTCATGTTTGGTTACAGTAAAGAGAAATGTAAATGATTTTTTAAAATGAAGTGAATACATGACACTTCTCTTAGGAAAACACAGTCATACTTGTGATGCCAATTTTGATGGAGTCAAAGAATAAAAGATGGTCACCGAGGCAAGCAGAACAGACAGAATTTATTTAGGAAATGATAGCAAGAATGAGCGTCTTCAGGATAAGACAGTATTGGAGGTGAACACTCAAACAGGCAGGGGGTCCTGCTTAAAATTCGTGTATTCTCTCAAAATTCTCCAATCTTTGATTAATCCATGCTTTTCCTCTCATATACCTGGGAGCTGGGCCCAGAAGCTCTCATCTGAGTCACTCTTTTCTCCTGGGCACACAAGCACCTTTGTCAGCAGAAGAGATGCCTGTATCTGGAACACCTTTGTTAGCAGAGGGCCTTGTTAACATGGAAGTTTGTAACAGTGGACAATTTTTATCCCCTTAGGAAAAAAAAGACCATCAGCCAAATTCCTCCTTACCAATCCTCACCATTCTGTGTACAATGAATGCCTAGCTTCTTCTGTCTCAACAGGAGGTAGAAAACCTCATACTTGATTCAAATGATTTTAATTAATTCATATTGTATTAATCCAAGTTTTGCTCCTGAAATAGAATACCAGAGAGTAGACATTTTATGAATACCTTAATTTATTTAAAGCCAACATCCATTTCTTACATTTCTGGAGGCATTGTGGTTTAAAACCAAGGGAACTGCATCTAGAGAGGGAATCGTGTTTCAATATTTTATGATAGAAGGTGGAAGGGCTACAGAGCATGTGGAAGACATAAAAAGGTAAAGGGTGTCTACCCCATTCCTTTATCAGGAATGTTTCATTTTAACCAAACAACACACATGATAACAGCACTAAAGCATTCATGAGGACAACCCCACTGCTATTGGCTAGACTGTATCCAGTACATGAACTTTGGAGGATCGTCAAACCAATTCTTTCCAGAATGATCCCCCAAATTATGTCCTACCCTTCCAAATCTCATTTGTTTAATCCAAATGTCCACAAAATCCTAACTTGCTCTAGCACCAAACCAGAAGTCTAAATAACAGCCTCTTTCTGACATGGATGCTAAATGGTTAAGATCAATAGGAAACTTGTTAATGTTGTCTGTGCTTTTTTTCACCTAAGAAATCATGGAAAAGAAATTGAAATTTACTTTTGACTTAGGCAATTGTAAGATTTGAACCAGGGTCTTCATCAATTCCAGGCAAGTGCTCCAAAGCTTGAGCTTTTTAGAATGTTATCGCAAAGTAAAAATTCATAGACATTCCTTCAATCACCTTATATTTTGTTTGGGGATGATAAATCCAATGTTATGGTAACATGAAAAGTATAATATGGAGAATTTATAGAAGGGAAGCATTTTGGCATGAATGGGAAAGGTTGGACACTTCAGTGGTGTGTTGTGGGGTGTGCTTCTGAGACCTCCAAGTACTGCCTGAGTCATAATAAGTGACTCCTCCCACAGCAGAGGGATGGGATTCTATGGATCCTGTTGGGGAGGGTACAACCCGGGTTGTGGAGCTGAGAAGTCAGTGACTCCCTCTTTGTACAATCATTGCCTTCTTCCTGCATAGAGGCTGTAGTGTGATATAGTCTTTTGTACTGGACACACTAGCATCTTTATCATCAGAAGAGATGCCTATATCCAGAACACCTTAGTTGGCAGAAGTCCTTGATAGCACAGGAAGTTGTAACAGCAAACATTCTTTGCTTAGTGTGAAAAATTTCCATCAATTTCCCCCTTACTTGACACCTAGCATTCTGTTAGCAATGAATGCCCAACTTCTTCTGTCTCACTTGAATTAGAAAAGCACATATTTATTTCAAATTATTTAATTCATACATTTGGGTTAATCTACTTTTTTTTAAAACCAGACAATTGGCATTTTACAAAATTTTTCATTTTTTAAGCCAGCATCTGCTTCTGGAGGCTAGGTGGTCCACATTCAAGGGAACTGCATCTTTCAAGGACCACCTTGCATGAACTTTTATGGCAAAAGGTGGAAGGGCTACAGAGCATGTGGAAGGCATAGAGAGGTGAAGGGTGCCAATCCCATACCTGTATCAAGAATGAACCCTTGTTAACCAACCCACACACATGATAATAGCACTAAATTATCCCAGAGTACAGATCTCTCACTTTGTCATAGTGGACTGTTTCCAGACCAGACCTTTCCTCTGTGATCCTCCAAATTTGTGTCCTTCTCTTTCAAAAAAGCATTTGTTCCATTCGAACAAACACAAAGCCTTAAATTGCTCCCACACTAAATCAAAAGTCTAAAGAACAGTAAATTAATTAGATGGATTTTCTGTGGTTAAGACTAAGAGCAAACTTGTTCACAATTTGCATTTTTTTTCACATACAGAAATAATAAAATGGAAATTGACATTTACTTTTGACTTAGGCAATATCTGAACATCCACACCTTTGGTCTTTTTTAACATTATAGCAAAGTCAAAATCCAACAGCATTCCTTCAATCACCTAAACTTTTGTTTGGGGGAAATAAAAATAATATTGTGGTAATGTGAAAAGGTTAGTATGGAGAATTCTTAGATGGGGGCATGAATGGAGAATGGTTGGACACTTCAGTGGTATTTGGTGGGGCTGTGTATCTGAGAGATCCCAATAGACCCTGAGCCAGGATGAGTGACTCTTTCCTAGCACCTGCATGGGAGTCAATGGATGATGTTGGGAGGGAGCAAACCTGGACAGAGGAGGAGAGAATTTAGTGACTTTGGGGCTGATGTAGTTGTAGTGCAGGGGGCTCATTTAAGGAAGAAAGGTGTTGGGTAGGCAGGGAGCTAAGTAGGCACTGCAGTCCAGAATGTGCCCCCTACTGGTTCCATCAGAAGAGAAAGTCCTCTGCCCACAGACTACCTACTGAGGATACCCAGGTAGATCTAGGCCTAGGTGATCAGTAATGGCAATTCTCTCCATCCTGTGAATCTTTTCCTAAATGCTGTCCAGGAAATAAAAGGTCTGAAATATTGAGAAATTATTAAATATGTTAAACAGCAAAAAAAGTGATATGTTAGATTGTCAGTTCAGAGATATCATATTTACTTCAGGGTAAAGAATGGATTATATGGTTAAGTGGAAGGGATTCTGGAAGAAAGTTTAGAAGAAATCTACTCAGAGACATTCCAACATATGAATAGCCTGATAGTCATGGCATCCTGAATGATTTGCCATTCTGGGTTTGGTCTTAAATTTCATAAATCAAGGCCTGGATCTGTA
>PVKS010053340.1:0-10437 GCA_004027875.1 Aplodontia rufa
GAAGCTAGTCAACAGCTCTATTTGCCACTGTTATTTTTTAAACCACACACACATATATGTACACATACACACAGTGTTTGTTGTTATCCATACTTTAATTACACTGATAATGATCCATTACAAAGAAAATGTTTACATATAAAGTACGAGTTAAAGAATCCATAAAGTAAGAATTACATAGCTGTGTTGCAGAAAAAGTTGTAGCTCTTTACTCCAGCTTCTACACAGACTGCATCTACAACACTCTACAGGGGAAGGTGGGGGTTAGAGACCTAATCATAGATTTTTATTTTGTGTCTTAACACAGCTATAGAATTAAGCATAAAAATATGACTGAGAAGCGTTAAATAGGAGAACTAATCACCTTGTTTATGAGATTGATTTCCTAAAGAGGATATACCAAAACTCTTCTTATTAAAAATGATATCCTTGAAAGAACAACTACCATGTAAAATATTTTTAATAATATTTCTTAAAAGATTGATACAGATAATTAAAAACAGTAATTGATTCTGGAACTTCAAGTCCAAAATTTCATGTTGTACACTTGGCATCTGGGATACTACAATAATCAGAAATATTTGAAAGCAGAGACAGATCATGAATTTGGATTCAGAAATCAAGAGAGAGATTTTTTTCTTTTTTTTATTAAATGAATATAGAGTTACAAATGAGGGGGAAACATTAACAAACATTCAAGAACCAATGTATATATACTTAGTTACCCAGGGCTAATGTCATATCATGGATGCCCAGCTTGGGTTCCCCATGTGGCTTTTTCTCCCAGAAGAACCCCTTAATTTAAATGGATATCTTGTGAAGGATAGAGGTCCCCTTCAAGGATGATTCCCCCCTATTCCCACCCTCCAATCTCCTAGGTGTTCTTCCTACACCCTCCTGCCCCCATCCCCCACCCTACTCCTCCAAGTATCCTAGGGAGTCCTCTAGCTTTTGCGTTAAGAATAATACAATTTGCAGATATTATTAGCTTAGCCGCCTAACATACTGCTTCCCAATGTATGCTAGCTTCCACAGATGAGAGAGACCATTCTGCCCATGAGTTTCTGAGATTGCGATACTTCACTGAGCATAATTCTTTCCATCTCCATCCATTTCATCTCAAAAGCCATAATATTGTCTTTTCTAATGGCCGAGTAGTATTCCATTGTATATATGAACCACAGTTTTTTAATCCACTTGTCCAGTGAGGGGCATATGAGTTGGTTCCATAGTCTAGCTATAGTAAATTGAGCTGCTATAAACATTGATGAAGCCACATCACTATAATAAGATGATTCTAACTCTTTTGGGAAAATACCCAGGAGTGGTATAAATGGGTCATAGGGTGGTTCCATCTTTAATTTTTTGAGGATTCTTCACACTGCTTTCCATAGAGGCTGAACCAGTTTGCAGTCCCACCAGCAGTGTAACAGTGTTCCTCTTTTCCCACAGCCCCTCTAGCATCTGTTGTTAGAATTTTTCATTTTTTTGCCACTCTAACATGAGATGGTATCCCATTAAAGTTTTGATTTGCATTTTCCTTATAGCTAATGATGTAGAACATTTTCTCATATATTTATGGGCTTTCTGGATTTCCTCAGGTGAGAAATTTCTTTTTAGATCTTTAGCCCATTTATTGATTGGATTGTTTGTAAGTTTGGTGTTTAGTTTCTTTAGTTCTTTATATATTCTGGATATTAGCCCTCTGTCCAAGGTGTAGCAGGCAATGGTTTTCTCCAATTCTGTAGGTTCTCTCATGATGTTCTTGACTACATCTTTAGCTGTGCAGAAACTTTTTAGTTTAATTGCATCCCATTCATTTATTCTTGATTTTACAGCTTGAGCCATGGGAGTTTTGTTAAGGAAGTAGCTGCCGACGCCTATGTCCTGTAGTGTTGACCCTACTTCTTTTTCTAGTAAGTTTAAAGTGTTGGCTTAATATCCAGAACTTTGACCCATTTTGATTTAATTTTTGTGCAGGGTGAAAGATAAGGATCCAGCTTCAGTTGTCTACATATGGCAGTCCAGTTCGTCCAACACCATTTGTTGAACAGGCTATCTTTCTTCCACACTATGCTTTTGCCCCCTTTATCAAATATCAAAAAGTTAAATATATGGAGTTTTGTCTTATGATCTTCTATTCGGTTCCACTGGTCTTTGGTTCTGTTTTGATACCAATACCATGCTGTTTTTGCTACTTAGGCTCTGTAGTATAATTTCAGGTCAGGGATTGAGATACCCTCTACTTCTTCCTTTCTATAGAGTAATGTTTTGGCTAGTTTGGGTCTACTGTTATTTCATATGAACTTGAGAATTGCTTTTTGTATATCTGTGAAGAATGCCATAGGAATCTTGATGGGGATTGCATTGAATCTGTATTGGGCTTTGGATAGAATGGCCATTTTTATAATATTGATTTTGCCTAACCATGAGCATGGAATGTTTTTCCATCTACTCAGGTCTTCTGTAATTTCATTTTTTAGTGTTTGATAATTTTCTTTGTAGAGGTCCTTAATATCATTTGTAAGGTTAATGCCCAAGTATTTCATTTTTTTGGAGGAGATGGTGAATGGGAGAGATTTCCTGATTTCTTCTTCTGCAAATTTGTTGCAGGAGTAAATGAAAGCTAGTGACTTACTGGAGATGATCTTGTAGCCAGCTACTTTGCTAAAAAAAAAACCCTATAAGCTCTAGGAGTTTTCTGGCCGATGTTTTTGGGTCTTCTGGGTATAGAAACATGTCATCAGCAAATAGAGATAACTTAACTTCTTCTTTTCCTATATGATTACCTTTGATATCCTTGTTTTGCCTGATAGCTCTGGCAAGGGTTTCAAGGACTATATTGAACAAGAGTGGGGAAAGCGCTCAGCCTTGTCTTGTTCCTGAATTCAGTGGAAATGCTTTCAGTTTTTCTCCATTGAGGATAATGTTGGCTATGGGTCTGTTGTAAATGAATCTGATATAACTGAAGTATCTTCCTTTGATCCCTATCTTTTCCAAAGTTTTGAGCATAAAGTGATGTTGAATCACTGCATCAATTGAGATGATTATATGATTTTTGTTTTTACTTCTGTTTATGTGGTGAAATATATTTATTGATTTGCTTATGTTGAACCAGCCTTGTTTTCCTGGAATGAAGCCCACTTGATCATGATGAATTATTTATTTAATGTGCTTTTATATCTGATTAGCTAAAATTTTATTAAGGATTTTTGCATCAATATTCATCAGGGAAATTGGTCTGTAGTTTTCTTTTCTTTTGTTTTTATTTTAGAAAGAAGGAGAGTGAGAGAGAGAGAGACAGAGAGAATCAGTTTTTATTGAGTTTTCCCATGGCTTTTGTTGCTCCAACACTTAATTGTGTACATGGGTTGCTGGGGTTTGAACCTGTGTACTTGTGCATGCCCGGCAAGCACTGTAATCACCGAGCCACTGCTCCAGCCTCTGTAGTTTTTTTTTCTTGACAAGTCTTTGTTTGGTTTTGGAATCAGTGTAATATTTGCTTCGTAAAAAGTATCTGGGAGTTTCCAGCTCTATCAATTTCCTGGAAGAGCTTGTAGAGGATCGGTGTTAGTCTTCTGGGAAGGATTGGTAGAATTCTGCCGTATTCCGTCTGGACCTGGGCTTTTCTTTTTGGTAGAGCTTTGATTGCTGCTTCAATTTTGCTATTTGTGATAGGTTGGTTTAGATTTTCAATGTCTCCTGTGTTAAAGAGGGGATGTTGTGGGTGTCCAATAACCTGTCCATATCCTCCAGTTATCAAGCATGCCAGAGTATAAATTTTCAAAATAGGTTCTGATA
This sequence comes from Aplodontia rufa, assembly GCA_004027875.1. Taxonomy (NCBI): domain Eukaryota; kingdom Metazoa; phylum Chordata; class Mammalia; order Rodentia; family Aplodontiidae; genus Aplodontia; species Aplodontia rufa. The sequence continues at coordinate 3,802 of PVKS010053340.1, forward strand.
ATCTTCTGGATCTTGGATGAGTCTGTGGTGATTCCCATTTTCATCTTTGATTTTGTTGATTTGCTTTCTTTCGTTCTTCCTTTTGGTGAGGTTGGCAAGGGGTCTGTTGATCTTGTTTACTTTTTCAAAGAACCAACTCTTAGTTTTGTTAATAGTTTGTATTCTTTTTTTGTTCTCAATTTCGTTGATTTCAGCTCTGATTTTGGTAATTTCCTGTCTTCTGTTAGGGGGTTGGATTGTTCCTTTTTTTGTAGTCACTTGAGTTAAAGTATAAGGTTATTTACCTGGTCTCTTTCTAGATTTTTGATGTATGCACTCAGTGCTATAAATTTACCTCTTAAGAATGCCTTCATGCTGTCCCAGAGATTTTGGTATGTTGCTTCCTCATTCTCATTCAATTCCAAGAACTTCTTAATTTCTGCTCCCATTTCCTCTTTTACCCATCCTTCATTTAAGAGGGAATTATTCAATTTCCAAGTGTTTGAGTAGTTTCTGTTTTTTCTCTTGTTGTTGATTGCTAAGATCATAGCATTATGATCTGACAGAATACATGGGATTATATCCACTTTACTATATTTGTTAACATTATCTCAATAAACTAGGATGTCGTCCATTTTAGAGAAGAATCCATGAGCCACTGAGAAAGGTAACTTCAACTGTCTTAGGATGGAATATTCTGTAGATGTCTGTTAAGCCTAATTGATTAATACAGTTGTTCAGATTGGAGATGTCTTCATTGATTTTTTGTTTTGATGATCTGTCTAGAGTTGATAGTGTTGTGTTGAAGTCCCCCAGAATTATTGTGTTGAGATCAATGAGGGGATTATTGTCCTTATGTATTTTTTCCATATATTTGGGGGTGTTGTAATTGGGGGCATAGATGTTAATTATCATTATATCTTCATGATGGACTGTCCCTTTTAGTATGAGAAAGTGACCCTCTTTGTACTTTCTGACTAGTTTTATTTGGAAAATGATTTTGTCAGAATTAGAATTGTCATGCTAGCTTGCTTTTTTGGGCCACAGGCCTGGTAGATATTTTGCCATCCTTTCACTTTCAGCCTTTGTCTATTTTTGAGTGTCAAATGTGTCTCTTGCAGGCAACATACTGTTGGATTTTGTTTTTTGATCCAGTGGGCCAATCTGTGTCTTCTAATTGGGGCATTGAGGCCATTCACATTCAAAGTTAGAATAGATATGGGAGGCTGAGTCCCTGGCTTTGTATCAATTACAGAGTTTAGAATCATCTTGGAAGTCAGTTTGTGTATAATACAATTATTGACTCACCCTTGTTTAAGGATTTAGGGTATCCTTGGCATTTTCTTCTGAATCGAGAACATCCTTGAGAATTTTCTGTAGTGCAGGATTTGTGTTCATGTATTTTGCTAGCTTGAGTTTATTGTTGAAGTATTTAATTTCTCCATCACATTTGAAGCTGAGTTTTGCAGGATATATTATCTTTTGGTGGAAGTTATTATTTTTCAACACTTGTAAAATATTGTTCCAAGCTCTTCTGGCCTTCATTGTTTGCACTGAAAAATCCATAGTGATCCGAATTGATTTGCCTCTGAATGTGATTTGGGGCTTTTCTCTAGCTTCTTTTAGAATTCTCTCTTTAATTTCTCTGTTATTCATTTTGTATATGATATGTCTTGGTGAGTTTCTATTTTGATTAGGCCTATTTGGTGTTCTATAAGCATCTTGGATGTGATATTCTGAATCAATTGTAAGATGAGGGAAGTTCTCACTTATGTTTTCGCTTAAAAGGTTCTTGAAGCCTCTTGTATGCTGTTTGGAGTTTTCCTCCAGGTCAATGTTTCTCAGATGATTACACTTCATCTCATCAAATATTACTTGGAAGTTCTGATTATGTAATGTAAGTTGTTTATCTTGTTTGTCTTCCTTGAATTCGACATTGTTTAGCTGAACTTCATTTTCCAATACTCGTTCTTCAAGAGCTGAAGTTCCATTTTCAGTGGAGTAAACTCTGGTTTTGGTATCATCCAGTGAAAATTTGAATTGGTTAACCATGTTTTTCAATCCTGATAGCTCTGCTATGTCTCTTTTCAGAGTGTCTATTTCTTCATATAGCTGATCTTTCATCTCATGGATTTGTTCCCTTAATTCCCTGTAGAAGTTGCCTCTCATCTCTTGAAATTGTTCTCTGAACTCTGTCCTTATTTCATGTCTCAACACTTTGCATTACTAATCATAACGTTGATACAATATCTTTAGTTTTCATCTAGAGCCCTGGCTTGGGATCCTTTGGTGGAGAGCCTTAGTGTTGAGGGGGAGAGTTATTTCCCCTTTTCTTCATTTTCAGAGTCAGAGCATGTGTCTTTTTGAAGTCCGACTATGTTAGGTATTGTTGTAAGGGTTATTGGAGCTTCTTATGCTTGTGCTTCATTGAGTTGGGGTGCTACTTAGGAAGCACAGCTCACCAGCTTCCAATCCAGTCAATGAAGAAATGTGAGCTTATAGGTATATATCCTGAACAGTTTCAACTAAAACAGTTATAATTAAGATTAACTCCTTTAGAAGCGGTTTTCTTCCATGAGAGCTCACAATATTTTAAGATAACCAGCAAATACCCATTTTGAGGAATGATCTTCACTTCAGTTAGCTGGGACTCAGAAGGTGGAGGGAAGTACAACCTAGGAAACCAGGGAAATGGTGTAGGTAGATAGTGTGAAGCTCCTGAGTTAGAATAAAGAACTAGAAGTTGTTAGCATATATACATTGATTCAATTTGGAATAAGAGAAGATAAAAATGGAATGGGAATAGGTTAAAGGCTTCGAGTGAGGGAGAAAGAGAACAGGATAAAGTTTAGGAATTGAGAGAGTAGGCAGCAAAAAGGCTAATTTGAATAGAGAAAGAAAAAGAAATAGAAAAAAGAAAGAAAAAAATGGGGGTTGGTGATTTAGCTCAGTGGCAGAGCGCTTGCCAAACATGCGCAAGGCTCCATGTTCAGTCCACAGCCCTGAAAAGAAAAAAAAAAGGTAGAAAGGAAAAAGAGAAAGAAAGAGCAGACCCTAGGGGGAGCAGGAATAGCAGTGGCAAAATATAGGAGGGGTAGAAGAAATATTAGTAAGATTTGGGAGATTGCATAAGGATAGAAGCAAGGTAGGTAAAATAAGGAGGTCAACCACAGTATACTTCTGACACTAAATGTGCTGACCAGAATCTCTCTTTTCAGGAGGGAGAAAAAGAAAATGAGCAAATGCCCAAACACAAAAGTTAAAAAAAAGGAAAAGAAAAAAGAGAATAAAAAATAACAAATAAAAAAGGAGATCTACAGAAATCCAGAAAACAAAAGAAAAGAAAAGCTAATATTTTTATATGACCATGAACTGATAAACTGTTCCAGCAATTGTTCCAATACACGTGGAGGACAGGAGATAAACAGAAGGCGAGAAAGAAAAAAAAATGTACATACGTATGCAAAATTGGATAAAAAATAAAAAGTTCTTAATGAAACCTTGGAACAAAAACCAATAAGGGTGTCTCTGGGCTTTTGGGTGGAGTTGTGCACTGTGCTTCTGGGTTTTGATATGAATGTCTCTTGGTCTGTGGTTATGTGATCTCACAAAGAGGCCTGGGGTGTCTTCAGACTCTTGGGATTTCTAGGAGGGGCTTCCAATGAAGAAGATTGATTCTGAAAAGCCCTGAAGTTTGCCAGCTTCTCAGGGGAGCTGCATTCAAAGGACTGAATGAGCAGGGAGCCTGGCTGATTTCTATTCTCCCTCTGCTGGGAGAGGTTTAGACTTTTTCCTGTGGCAGAAGACTCAGGGCCTTTAATTTGTCACGTGAACCTTCTGGCTAGTTGGATGGACAGGGCAGGGAGTTGCTCCCCTTTATTCCACAAACTGAAGACCTCCTAAGAAGGGTGGAGTCTGTGGCTGGCCAAGGCCTTCACTTCCTGGATGAGACTGAAGCCTGTGGCGATTTCCTGATGCAGTTTTCATAGGCTGCATTAAAAAGCTGGAGAGAGTTGTCTCCTGTGGCTCGGAATGGTGGTCCAGCTTTCCTGCCATGCAGCGATTTCCACTGGCCTCCCCAACAGCCAATTCCCAGCACAGCTCTTGTCCCATGCAGTGTATGGGCTTGGAAGGGTGTCTGCAAATGCACTCGCCCAATGCTGTTTTTATAAGGCAAGGGATCAAGCATGGAGCACAGGGTCGCTGTGTCAGTTCAGCTCTACAGGGGCAGCCACGGCTGCTCGTAGCCTCCCCAACTGCAGCATCTCGCAGCCTCGGTAGCTGTCGCCCGCTACCCTCCCACTGGTGGAATGTAATCCAAAATAAAAAAGTGACACTTCTGATTCTCTGGCAGAGTTGTAAGATGTATGTCTTTTCTGTCAAACTTGAAAGGTCATGATGTATAATCTACTACCTCCATTATCCCCCTCCCATTTTGAAGACTGTAACTCCCCCAGTTGTGTACGCCCACCTGTGTCCCTTCGCCTCTTTCCAAGGACCCCTTCCAGTACCCAGCCATCTTCCTCTGGTGAACATGGAATCCCTACTACTCTCACCAAGTGTGCTGGCACCCTCACCCCCATTATCTCCCAGTCCCCACCTACTTCCTCTTGCACCTGCCTCCACCTAATCACACCCAATCACGCAGACTGTGCACCTGAGCTCCTCCAATTAGTGCGAAGGGCAGTATTGCATCAGGTTGGCATTAAAAACCCCTCACTCCTTAGCGAGGCGTGCATTTTTCTTTTGCCCTTGGCCGAAGTAAAATTTCTGCCTTGCTCACCCACACCTGACCACGTGTTTGATTTCATTTATAACGGAGTGGATAAAATCCCTTTTTCCTCCACGCTCTGCTCAGTTCCACCCCTGCCTGCTGGCCCCCTTCCTGCCAGCTGCTCGCCAGCCTCCCTAGTGGCAGGTAAACAAAGCCCCACAGTGGCCCTAACTTTAAAGCACCATGGATTCTCCTTGAGTTTGCCTGGTGCTAGAATTCTCCACCCCTCTGCTGGCCAGCCAGCCAGCCAGCCACACCAGCAGCAGGTAAACAAATCCCGATGTAGTGCTGTATTTAAAGTACAGCGGCTTTTCCATGGAAATGAGAATGCTGGCTGCTAGACTCCTCCCCCAATCCCAGGTGGAATGTAAGCAGGGGCGGCTGCTCGCTTTGTCCCACCCCAGATGGAAAAAGATTAAAAAATCACTCATTTGTCCCAAGACTCTGCTCCTCAAATCCACTGAGCAAATTAGGACTGGGGTTTCAAGATGCTAATTCCCCAAATTGACCTCAAAAAAACTGGAAATTAACTGGGGATTTTCCATCCAGTCTCGGAGCCGCTGGGGAAGTCATCTGTCTTCCAGTCACTATATTTTTCAAATGAGAATTTTCTCTTTCTTTTCCCTTTTTCTCTTTCTCTCTCTTTGCTTGCTTTCTTGTTGAAACATGAATACTTTTAAAGGAAATTAGGCATAAATTTGATGAATTTCCATTTTAGTTATTTAGAATTTTAACTAATTTAAATATAAAATTTTTCTCAAATACAAATAAACAATGACAATATTTTGAAGCAAGTGTTAAAATAATGTGTTCTTTAGCTACAGGCTGAGTTAAAATCTTATCTCTATCACCCCAACTTTGTGTTCTTGGGAAATTTATTCTTCTTACCAGTAACTCAATTTCCTTGTCTATAAACTAGAGAGTATTATGGTTTGGCTTTTAAAAATCCCCCAAAGGTTCATATTTTGTAGGTTTGATCCCAGCCATCTGTGCTATTGGGTGATGGTAGAATTTTAAGATGTAATATAGGGCAATTTGGTCACAGGGGACATACCCTTGAAGACGATATTGGGACCTCAGTATCCCCTTCAGTTTGCTTCCTTGTTGAAATGAATTGAGCAGTTTCTTCCACCAAAAGTTGCCACCATGATGTACCACCTCACCACATGACCAAAAGTGATGTGGTCACATGGACTGAAACCAAGGAAATTACAGAAAACCTAAAACAGAAACAAAAAAAAAAACTTTCATCTTTTTAAGTACCTCAGGCTATTTGTCACAGCAATAGAAATCTAACACAGAGGCTATAGTACCAACTTCATAGGGTGTTGCAAGAGTTCAATATGTAATATCAAAAAAATTAAAAGTTTGTGGCATAACCATTTTTATAATGATATTTGTGCACACATTATTCATTCATTTTATGTTTTTTAATTTTCATAACTTTGTGGAATGTGCAAAATATTATGCCAGTTTTTTTCCTTTATTCTTTTCTGTCTCCTCACCTACATCCTTCTTTCATTTTTTGTTTTTGTTCTTTCCATCAGCTTGTGAAGAAGAAGAAACCATGCTAAGCCCTAGGCTACAAAGCTAAATGAACACAATAGCACATTTACAGAGCATTAGTATCGATGAGGAAAGAACTATACACTATTTGCCGATCCATAGAATCGTCTACTACTTTATTTTCAGAACATATGGCTATTCAGTAAAGAGACACAAATATTCAAGAATGATAGCTTCCAGGAAAAAAAAAAAAACATTTGCACTGTAGACTCAAATAGGTGACTCAGACTATTTTGTGGTTTGTTTATATTATTCTCTTTTTTCTGGCTCCCATCCTAGCATAACCCTGTTTCATTGAGAGACTTCTATTTACTTAT
>PVKS010053341.1:0-10437 GCA_004027875.1 Aplodontia rufa
CTTATCCCTCCCTTCCCCTTCCCCCCATATCTCTAAAAAAGGAATATGTTGTATAGCATTATATCTTATCTGGATTTAACACATGATAATAGACCAACTTTCTCACTGGTCAGGGTCTAGTCCCAACCTCCACAGATGAGTGGAGACAATCGACCATTAGTTCTCTGGGTTAAGCTGATTTTACTCAGCATGATTTTGAAAAAAATAATGATCAAAAGCTTCCCAAATCTGATAAAGGAAATAGATATTCAAACACCAAAAATTCAAAGGAATCCAAAGAGGATGAGCCCAACTGCCTTACTCTGAGACATATTATAATAAAGTTATCAAAAGTTAGACAAAGAGAGACTCTTTAAAGCAGCAAGAGAAAAGCAACTTGTCCCATAACATGGACAAGCCAAGAGAAAGAGGGAAGATGTTTCCAACGTGCTAAAAGGACATAAATAAATACTGCTAACCAATAATTCAATACCCAGCTAAACTGCACATCAAAAAATATGGTTGGATATCAGACATTCCCAGATAAAAACTGAGGGATTTCAAGAGCACTATACCTACCTTAAAAGAATTGATAAAGGGACTCCTTCAAGTTCAAGTGAAAGACTGCTAAACAGCAATACAAAACACATGAAAATATGAAATTTACTGATAAGGTAAATACATAGACAATTACAGATGCCTATAATACTGTAATGGTAGCATGTAAATCACTTCTACTTCTCGTATAGAATTTAAAAGATAAAAACATAAAATAACTGCAATTAAGCAGGCACTAAGGAATGAGATTGACCAAAGTATGCTATGTACATATAAAATATGGCATAATGAATCCCACTATTATGTAAAATTATAATGCATCAATAAAAATAACCACAACTATAAAACTATGTTAATGTAGACAAAATATAAAAGGATGTAATTTGTGACATCGATGACATAAATGGAGGGGAAGATGTAGAGTTTGTATATGCAACTGAATTTAAATTGTTATAAGTTTAAAATAGATAGTTAAAACTATGTTTTATGTAATCCCCATGGAAACCACAAAGAAAATAGCTGTCAAAGTTAAACAAAATAAAATGAGAAAAGAATCAAAGTGTATCACCAGAAAATTTAAAACACACACACACACGAAGGAAAGTAACAAGGAAGGAAAAAAAGAACAAAATGACAGAAAACAACCTTAAATAAATCCTTCCCTATCATCACTATTTATTTGTTTTGTTTTATTTTATTTTTTGTGGTATTAGGGATAGAACCCAGGGCCTTACACATGCTAGGCAAATGCTCTACCACTAAGCTACATCCTCAGCCCAGTAATTACTTTAAATGCAAATGAATTGAACTCCCCAATCAAAAATATGTAGACTGGCTGAATAGATTAGAAAAATAAATTTTAAAAAAATATCCAATTGTCTCATCTATGAGAAACACACTCTAGATATAAGAACATCTGCAGGCTGAAAGCTGAGTCGGGGGAAAGGTACCAAGCAAGTGGAAACCCAAAGAGAGCAGGAGCAACAATACTTCCTTTTTATATTCTTTATTAAGGAGTTGAGTTACTGTGCAATCACAGATGCATATAAAGTAACAATAGGATATGCATTTGTTCTTAAGCCAGAATTACCCCCATATCACCCGTACCCCAGCCTCTTGATTCTTCTACATTTTGCCCCTACAAGCAATGTAAATGCTTTGATTGTGAATTTTCTGGAATGAAATGACATAAGTATTATTTGGATTCTCAGGGGAGTAAAGCATATGCTACATTGTTGATCGTCTCCCTAGATCAATATCCTCCATCCCATCTCCTCTCTCCCCCCTGCATATCTATGGTGGCCCTAGATTATGTGTTGCTTCATCTTTGTTGGATCTAATGCATTCGATTAACCACCTTTCACCCAGCCTGGGTTTTGCTCCAGCCTCCACAAATGAGTGAAACCATTTGACCCTTGACTCTCTGATTTTGGCTAACTTTGCTCAGCACGATTTCTTCCATAGCCATCCATTTACCTTCAAAGGCTGCGATATCATTGTTTCTAATAGCTGAGTAGAACACCATTGTATTTATATATACCAGAGCTTTTGGATCCACTCATCCAGTGAGGGACATCTGGGTTGGTTCCATAATTTGGAAACTGAGCTGCTATGAAAGCAGCCATACTTCTAGAAGACAAAGTGGATTTTGAGTCAGAAACTGCTGTGAGGGCAAGAACCATCCTTCACCACAAGAGTCAATTTACCAGGAAGAGGTGACAATCACAAATACACGTGCACGTGACAGCAGAGCCTGCAAATAAATGAAGCCAACATGGACAGAATGGGAGAAATAGATAGTAACACAACCACTGTAGATGCCAACACCTCACTTTCACTAACACACAGATCAACCAGACAGAAGACAAGGAGGAGACAGGGGACAACACCCTCCACCCACCAGACCTAACAGACGTAAACACTTCACCTAACGACAGCACACGTTCTGCTCAAACACATGGAATACTCTCCACTAGAGCCATGTGAGACCACAGAGCAAATCTTAACAGATTCCAGAATGAAATCACAGCAAGTATGCACCCCAGCCACGGTGAAGGAAACTAGAAATCAACAGCAGAAAGAAAGTTAGAAAATTAACAATATGTGGAAACTGGACAACACCCGCTTAAACAAGCAATGGCTTAAGAAGAGCTACAAGGAGAAATTCTTTAAAAACTTGGGACAGGGGCTGGAGCTCGACGGTTACGGTGCTTACCTTGCATACACAAGTATGAAAGTTCAAACCCCAGCATCACGTACACAGCAAAGTGTCAGAGGAATGAAAGTCACATGAAAAACTAAATAAAACGTGCTTCTCTCTGTCTCTCATTGTCCCTCATTGTCCCTCTCTCTCTTTAAAAAAAAAATCTTGGGGCAAATGAAACAAAAACACAACACACCAAAGCTTACCAGCTGTCACAAGAGCTCCACTGTATTGGCAGTGTGCTCTAGAGGAACAGAACCAAAGAAATGTATGAATTGCATAATTATGAACTACAAGCATATGCTTGTGTGCGTACATACAGTGTGTGTGTGTGTGTTTAATTATGAAGGGGGATTTAGAGATTGGCTTACGTGATCAGAGGTGACAGCCCCACAATGGCATCTACAGGCTGGAGAACCTGGGAAACCAGCGGCTGCTGGATCCAAGAAGCTGAGCCTCGGAACAAGAGGGACCAATAATGCAGCCCAGTCCAAGATTGAAAGCCTGGAAGGCCCCTGCAGAGTTGCTGGCATGAGTCCACACTGAAGGGCTGAAGAAGCTGAGACTCGATGTCCACTGGCAATGGCGGCAGCAAATGACACACCTGCTGAAGGAGAATCCTCTGCACTGGAGCTGGCTGGTTTCCACCTTTCTCTGCTTTGCTCCATCGGGGTCCCCAGCCTATGGTAACACCCACACTCAGGGCGGTTCTGCCCCCTCATCTGCAATCCCAGGTGGTGGTTGTCTCTGGAGACACCCTCGCAGACACCCCCAGAAACATGCTTTAGTAATTTCCCAGCCAGCTCTCAATCCAATCAGACTGACAATCAAAATTAACCATCCCCAATATTCTGTGACCCCAGATCTGCATTTTCACCAAGTTGCACCACCTGAGATGATGATGGGCAGATGGTTCATGGCCATGCAGAGGTGGGTGGTATCCTACACGTCCACCATAGTTCCCTCCAGCTCTTCTGTTTGGCCCCAGGGGACAGACACAGAACCCAAGTCTGGCCACCAATCCAGGGGAGAAAGTTGCAGAGGAAAAACAATTTGAACACACCCTAGGGAGTCAATATTCCACAGAGTCCTCAGCAGCTGGAGGAGGGTTATTTGTCAAAAGACTCCATTATTTCCCCTCCGTTATTTCAACGGACAAGAGATACTTAAACTATAAATCACTGGTTCTCAACTAGAAGTAAATTTGCCCCACAGGGGACATTTAACAATCTCCAGAGACATTTTTGTTTGTCAGCAATGGGGGTGTGGGGAGAGGGCCTACAGGGGAGGGAGTCTACTGGAATCCGTTGGTAGAGACCCCGGATGTAGCTAAACATCCAACAACGCTCTGAATAACCCCCACACCACCACCACCAACGAAAACTCCCCAGTCCCAAGTATCAATGGTACCAAGATGGAAAACTAAGTTTCCTCAGCCTGCTGTAACAAAGCCCCACTGACTAGGAAGCTCTAAACCTCAGAAATGTATTCTCTGCACTTCTCAAGGCCAGAAGTCCGTGGCCATGTGACTGCAGGGCCATGCTCCCTCTAAAGGCAGAGGAGATGATCTGTTCCCTGACTTTCTTAGCTCCTGCTGTAGCTGGTGCCTTTGATTGGCTTACAGTGACATCACCCCAATTTGTGCCTCTCCTCACGGCTTTCTCCAGGGTGTCTGTCTCTTCTTCCCTTCTTGTAAAGACACAAACCATACTGGATTAAGGACCCACCCAATCCCAGTATGACCTCACCTTAACTAACATCTCCATGAGGTGTGGAAAGGCCCTCTTTCCAAATGACATCACATTCACAGCTGTGAAACTTTGGAAATTCATCATATCATTTTTTCTTTTTCTGGAGGGTGGGTCACAAGTGAACCCACAACAGAAACTGTACCCTAAACTAAGTTATTTGCATGTCTCCTTATACATTTTCTGAGTAGCAGTCCTGAAAGTAAAATAATAAAGATTAAACACGTGGAGCTTAAGCCAGCAATGAGCTGTTGTGGACCTCAATGGAATCTTCCACTGGCCAATTCATTTGTTTTTTCCTTTCCACTCCATATCTGGGCAAGTAACCCCCATAGACTAAATACATCCTTTAAAACAAAAAACTGAAGGCAACTATGCTAGGACACAAAGCCAAAGAATAGTGCCACCTTGAAGTGCTGAATTCATTTGCTGGGGAAAAAAATTGGATATCTGCCAACAATACCAAAAGTGAACTGTGAAATCAAAACAGGAGTGAGTTGTGATGCTTCAGCTAGGAAGTCATATTTTACCGTGGCTGCAGGACCTTGTACCCTCTGTGACACCTGCTGGAGGTGGCCTCATTAGCATTGACTTTCTCTCTGGCTGCAGGAGGTCGCACAGCCTTTAATCTGTAATGTCCTATCCTCAGACACAAATGCTGACCCAACAAGATCTTTGTTTCTCACACTTTTAGTGGATTTCTGTTATATCAATAGGAGTTTGGGGACCTGAATACATTTCAGAAACCATATAAGAGTTCCAAATACAGTAAAAGCTTTCTTTAATTCAGGCCATGGGCTTCTCGCTGAGTTATTTATTTAGTTAGTGAGTTATTAAAGCACTTCCCCACACCAAGCTTTTTATTTCAGGCCCTGGTGCTAAAATTCCCTTTGTGTCCCAAAGCAGAGGGAAGGATATTAGTTTCCTCCGGCTGCCGCAACAAATTACCACAAACTTAGTGACTTGAAGCAACATGAATTTATTATCATACAGCCCCAGAGTCAGAAGTCCAAAATCAGTCTCCCAGGGCTAAATTTGAGGTGTGAGCAAGGCTGGTTCCCTGAGGAGGTGTCAGGATCAGCCCAATGGAGAATGCAAAGAACAGAGACGTTCATCCATCAGGAATATTGACAGGAATGTGCAGATAGGTGTGGATTTCTATCCTACAGCTGCTGTAACAAATTACTACAAATTCACTGGCTTGAAACAGCCAGCGGCTGATTAGCTTACAGCTACGCAGGTCAGAAGCGTTAAAACCAGCACTGGTCTGGGTCGCACTCTTTGCTGGGGCTCTGGAGGAAATCGGTCTCTGCCTTTTGCAACTTCCAGTGGGTTGCCTGCCTTCCTTGGTTCCCAGCCCCTTTCTCCCCCTTCAAATCCAGCAAGGCAGTGTCTTCAAATCTCTCTCTTCCAGCGCCTCCCTCTGTGCCCTCTGCTCCGACCTTGCCATCACTGCCATCACTGCCTCTCCACCTCTCGGACTCCCTCACCTGCCTCTCTCTTCTACTTACAAGGACTCCCTTGATGTCCACCTGGGTAATCCAGGATTACCTCTCCATCCCAAGATCCTTAATCACATCTGTCTGGTCCCTTTGCCATATAAAATAATATGGCCAAGGGTTCCTGGAATAGGGCCTGGACCTCTTCGAGAGGAAGGCGTTTATTCTAACAATCACCAGAGGAAAGATGGAAATAGGAAAGGAGGAGAAGGTGAATGTAGATCTCCACTAACAGGCGCCCTCCCTGTCTGAGCCCCCAGAACCTCACCTCCACAGAGCCCCACCCTGGTTTTCCATTTGTACACCTTCCCCAGGGAAAACCTTTTTATGTGTTTTAATTATTTTCTTAGTTTCTTCTAATTTTATTTTTTTAATTTAAAATACAAATAGCATGTGCAGCAAGCTCCCTGAGGCTACCCTCCCCGACCCTGCGTCGCGGCAACTTTCCATCTGCTGTCCCACCGTGGTCTAGCCATGTGGAGAATGTCAATCTAAAGCCTCTGGAAGTCACACGTTAACAGTGAGTGCCTTAGGATGGGTTTCCTAGAAGCGGGCCTGGCATGGGCATGACTTACACAGGAAGGGCTGCTAAGCCAGGGGGTGAGGACAGCAAGATGCAGCAGGAATATGGGCTGGGGAAGGCTGTGGCCTTGGCCACTCTCCATGCAGCTGATGCGCAGGACTGCAGAACATAAATTAGCCAGTCATTCCTGTGCCCAGGGACTCATGCACCTGCGCCAGCATGCTGGGGAGGGCAAGGGAGGATTCCTTCTGTAGGGCAGGAGGCACTGGGACCTGGTAGCCTGGGGGACAGCAGCTCTAGCCTGTTAGGGAACTTGGAAAGGCACCAACACACATACTGCAGAGTGGAGCGCCTACCCCAGCAGGCAGGAGACCCTGGGAGGCCCGCCCAGCACACGCTGCTGCCCACCCCAGAGTTTTTGATTCAGTGGATGCGAGTGAATGCGTCTTGTTTTTGGGATTCTCCTTTTACCATGGTTCTAACTCCTCACTAACTCCCCATTAGTGAGTTCAATAAAATCTTTAATGTACATTCATGTTTTTTTCCCCTAAGCTCATGACTTTACCATTTCTTTTTCTTTTTCTTTTTTTAATCACCTTTCAACACTGGAAAGCAGAGGAACAAGTGGTAAGAACAGCAGCGGACCCAGCAAAGCTGAATCCTAAGCTGCCAGTGGGAAGCACCAAAAACGAGTCTGTGCATCCTACAGCACCTTGGAAATGTCTGGAATTAATTGGTCTCAGAGAACTCTGCAAGTTAAGGTGAAATGGAGACAAGAAATAGAGCATTTGAAAAACCTAACAAGTGTCAGCTGCCAGATTCCCTTCCTCTTCCACCTGTTGGGCACCCAACTCTGTCCTGGCCAATTCCCAGCAGCGTGTCAGGTTGAGGGTCTAAACAGGTGGATAGGGAGAGTTACATACCAAGGCCAAAACCCCCACACTTCCTCCCTACCCCGTTCCAAGAGCACGGTCTGGAAGGATGGCATCCCGAAGGTAGATGGGCAGACAAGTATTCTCTGAGAAGTCCGCACTGTGTGGCTATGTCCCAGTCACATGTATGGGGGTGGCTGGGACATAGCCAGGCAGGTCAATCTCCACAGCTTGACATGAAACACCTCCCCACTGTTCTCAGAGCTCCCAAACAGCTCTCTAATGCCCCTTCCGAAAGACTGGACAGCCAACCGGCACAAGACTTCTAAGAAAATCTAAAAGGCAAAGCCTAAAACCAGCCAACAGATAAAAGGAAGGCCAGAGGGTGGAAACTAAAACCCGGCAGGAGGAAGAAACTCCCTCCCCCAAAACATTAGCAACCCCAGACAAAAAAACTCTGCCCCCACAAAATATGCAGAAGATGCTGATTTTTTAAACTGCAAATAGCACATAAGAGTACTGAGAAATTAAAAATATAAGAGCTGAAATGGAAATCTCAAAAATCTTGAAAGATACAGTTGAGGGAACATTCCAGAAAATAAGCAAAAGACCAAGACATGCAAATTAGAGAAAAGTACTTGATCAATTGAAAAATGAGAAGCCCACTGCAGTAGATCCAATTCCAAACACTAGGAGTTTCAGAAGGAGCACAGAGAGACCAGAGGTAAAGAAGATACTCAGTAAATGCCCTGGAATCAGAGAATTTGAGATGGTAGGGCTCCTCTGAGCACACCTCACACTGCGGGAAATGGATCCAACTAATTGCATCGTCATTGTTTCAGATGACTCAGGGACAAGCAAAGGCAGCTAAAAGCTGGCAAAGAACAGAATGATCAGGATGGCGTTGGGCTAACACCAGCAACATGAAGCGGGAGACAGTGGAGTCGCATCTGAGGGACAATTATAGTCGGTTCACAGGTTTGGCATCTGCAAAATTGCATATCCACTAAAATTTATCTGAAACCCCAAAAATAATACTCTTGACTCTTCTGTGGACAAGTGCAGAGCAGCAAAAATTTAAATTGCCCAAGACACATATTCCAAGGTGAGGATGAACCAGGAGAGGCTCATTCTCTAAGCAAGGATCTTCTTCTTTTTTTTTTTTTAAGATAGAGAGGGACAGTGAGAGACAGAGAGAGAAGAAGAGAGAATCATTTTTTATTTAGTTTTTCACGTGGCCTTCGTTGCTCCAACACTTCGATGTGTACATGGTGCTGGGGTTTGAACCTGCATACTCGTGCTTCCAAGTCAAGTGCTGCAACTGCCGAGCCACTGCTCCAGCCCAAGAATCCTCTTCATGGTCTAGTTAGTGGCACTTTGGAGCATTTTTGTGTTCTCGTTGGTGACCCCCAAGCCTCAGGCTTACTTGGTGCCTGGTTTCGTAAATGCAAGAAGACTGAGATTTGCTGGAGAGAGAACACGGGCATTGGTACTGACTCTTGAGGGGTGAGTTAAGGTTACTGAGCATGGACAGATGTTAAAGAATCAATGATACACATTAAAGAGGTCTTTACATAGAAGCACACATCAAGCAAGTTCCTATTTTGAATGGATGATGCAAACGTTGTGGCTGGAACCCTCATTCTATATTTTCCCTACAAACCCTGGTTTGGTATTTATTAATTCAATGTTTGTGGGTGTTTTATAGAACATGAGAATCAACCATGCCTCTAACCTAGATTTTTTTGGTATGTTTTCAGTCTATAAGAACTTCTTTCTTTCAACATGCAGTCCTGTGAGTTTTAACACAGATACAGACTGCATAACCACATCCACAATCAGGATACAGAACATTCCGTCACCCCAAAGAGCCCCTCCTGCTGTCCCTGTGCAGTAAGGCCCCCCTTCACCTTGAACCCTGGCAACCACTGACCTGTTCTCCATCGCTCACTGTCACTCTGGTCTTGAGAGATGTCGTATAAATGCATAGAGTATACAACCTGGAGAAACTGGCTCTTTTTGTCAACATAATGTCTTTGAGATGCATCCAAATTTGGACATGCGTCAATAGTCCATTTCTTTTTACAGCTGAGTAATACTCCATCCAGCCTAGAATTTTAAATGTAAATTATCAATAAAGTAAGAGGCTATCCATGTGAAATCTTAAAATGTGCTTCACTTGTACTTCATCACAGAAATCTACTGTATCAAGAGTGGAGTAACCCAAGAAGGTAAAGACACAGTCTATAAAACCAGGTGATCTGACACGAGGAAGAAACATAAGAAACCCCAGCATGACAGTGAGGATGGTATTCCAGGACAATCACTGCTCAGCTGCCCCAATCCAGACGGAAGAATCTTTTTCAGTTGATACAAAATCAGTCGAGATGGCTGTCTCTGAATATATTCAGAGAAGATTTACACAACCGGTGGTGAATAATTCAGATGTGTTCATACATAGAAAAGTAAGCAAGCAAACAAAAGGAAATGTTTTTAACTCTAATGAAAACAAGAAGTTGTTCAGAAGAGGGAGAGCAATCAGCACACTGTGGCTCAGCTGGGGACAGTATTTACATAATGCAAACACTGAGCATTTGCTCACATCACGCTGTAATTCCTTTGTGGCTGGAGAAATGGGGAAGAAGACCTCCGCTTTCATAACAAGCTTTGTAGACTATTTAACTCTTTGAACTGTGTACCCTTACAATGTAAATTAAAATTGGAACTAAATTTAACATTTTTACATGATGAAGCATTTTTTTTCCTCACAACTAAGAAAGACATAAAGAGCTGTTTCTGCTGATATCATGCCTGAAGTCATCTCTGAGACCAGAACCATGCATTCCTTTCTTTATAAGAAGCCAGTTGAGGAGCTGGAGGCGGGGTGGCTCAGTGGTTATGGAGCTTGCCTGGCAAGCACGAGGACCCAGATTCGAACCCCAGCACCACATACACAACTAAGTGTCAGGGAAGCAAAGGCCAAATGAAAAAATAAATAAAGTTGATTCTCTCTCCCTCGGAGGAGGAGGAGGAGGAGGAGGAGGAGGAGGAGGAG
>PVKS010053342.1:0-10420 GCA_004027875.1 Aplodontia rufa
TGCAACCACTGAGCCACTGCTCCAGCCCTAGAACAAGCAAAATGTTTTCAATTTGAGTTTATTTGAAGTATCAGGAATGAAACTAGTTTAGAAAAGGAAATGGAATAATATTTCAGTATCTGAGCTGTAGGGTATTAGAAATTGGTGCCTTTGGATTAAATTATGGTTAAATATTTCAGGTTTTTACTATAATTCTCATGTAACATTATGATTCTCCTTGCAAGCAGTATATAATTGGCTTAACTGATGTTTGCTAACAATTTCAGCTCTTCCAAGTCATAGTCAAGCCCTCCAGATCACAATTCTGATGAGTGTTAGTAACTGGATTTTTTACTTACGACACTTTTGACACTCTGTGGACACCAGTGGGCTATCTTGCAGTTCAGTTCAATTCTGACACTACCTACTGTTGCTTAACTAGTGTGAGTCTGTAGCTTTAAGGGCTCAGTCCCAGAAGAGTGCTCTCATTTCAGATGCTGTTAGCAAAATATTAGGTCCTCAGGTTACCTACACTTCTCTCTGGCTTGGCTACAAAATCAGAGGTTCCCACATTTCCCCCTTCCCTTTCAAGTTCAGTAATTTGCTGGAATGGCTCATAAAACTTACTTTCTATTATCAGTTTATTGTAAAGGATACAAATAAACAGCCAGATATAGAAGTAAGGAGGGTGAGGTCTGGAAGAGTCAGGAGCACAGAAGCAGTTTTCATCCCTATGCAGTTGGGTACACAACTCACTATCCCTGTATATGAGTATATGTTCAGTTAGGAAGCTTTCCGCTAGGCATGGTGGTGCACACCTGTAGTCGGAATCTGAGACAGGAGGATTGTGAGTTCAAAGCCACCCTCAACAACTTGGCAAAACTCTGTCTCAAAATAAACTATAAAATGGGCCAGGGATGTGGCTCAGAGGTTGAGGGCCCCTGGGTTCAGTTCTTTGTACCCCCAAAAAACATTTTCCAAACCATTCCTTAATTTTTTTTTATTGGAGATTTCCTTATGTAGGCCCAGTTGATTGACCTTATGTAGGCCATTGGTTATTGAACTTAGACTCCAGACTTTCTCTCCTCCCTAGAGGTCATGCCTTGGTCTTTTTGGTGATTAGACCCAATCCCAAAGCTATCTACGAGCCCTTCAGTCAAGAGTTGTGTCATTAATATTACATAGACACTTTTTTCACTCAGTAGATTTCTTTTTTTTTTCCCACATTTATTAGAAGTATATTGCGATACAGGATACAGATGAGGGGGAAACATTGTCAAAACTGTAGCAATCAACGTGTATAAACTTTGATAACCAGGGGTAATGCTAACACATAGATAAGCTACTATGGGTTTCATCTAATGGACTCAGTAGATTTCAAGAACTCTAGAAACTCTATGCCAGGAATTAGGAACAAAGACCAAATATATATATATATATATATATATATTTTTTTTTTTTTTTTAAGAGAGAGGGACAGCGAGAGAGACAGAGGAAGGGAGAGACAACTTTATTTAGTTTTTCACATGGCCATAGTTGCTCCAACACTCAGCCGTGTATGTGGTGCTGGGGTTCGAACCCCGGTCCCTGTGCTTGCCAGGCAAGCGCCGAAACCGCCGAGCCACCACTCCAGCCCCCCAAATATATTTTTGTAATACCATGGTAACCCTTATTAGTGGTAGCTCTATTAGAAGTATAGTGATAGCTCTATTAGAAGAGCTATCATTTTTTAACATGGTATGAAGAACTTGATGTTAAATTTTCTAAAGCGTTAACTTAAAACAATTTTAAATTATGAAATAGAAAAGTTTAAATAAATTATGTAACCATTAAAAATAATTAATGAAAGACAAAGGTTACCATAATTTACATTTTAATTATATTTTATGTATTATGTACTATATATTACTAGTTTTCAAATTTAATTGAATATTAATAAAAACAAATATGAGAGATTGTTTTATAATAAAATAGAATTTGTATGAATTGCCAACATGTATTCCTTAATATGTAAGGGGCTTTGTAAATTTGTTAATTTATAAAATGTTTAATTTTGAAAACCATTTTAGAAGGTCATATTAACATTTCTTAAATCAAGGAAATGTTTTATCCTAATTTAATGATATATATTGTTGCAAAGCATAATGTAGTAAATCAAGATGAAAAGTGCTTAAATTATTGAATGTAATTTAGCAATGAACTAGATCAGGATCTTCCTGGGTTTTTTGTTTCCATTTTGTTTACCTAGGATTTAAAATAGAATAGAAAAAAAACTAAATCAGATAATATTATCAGAAATATTTTCTAGGTATATTCTTATACTTAAATATATTAATTATTTTATAATTCTGTTATTTCAAAGTTTAAAAATATATTACAGTTTAAATGTATGTGTTAGGTATTAAAGATGTTGAATTTTTTACTTGGGGTACAAAAAATATGTATGCTTTTAGTGTAGTTTATCTTATTTTCATTTTGGAATTTTCCTCAGCCATTTTGGGCATTTTGAACAGTTGCTATGTTGTTTTGTTTATAAACCATTGATATGGATTCCTAAATAATTCCTTTTTTTTTAAACAGAGATAAAAACAACAGTGTTTGATGACTGCAAGAAAGAAGGCGAATGGAAGGTAGAATTGCATACTTTGCTCTTACTTTTTTCTTTTTTTCATATTTTGCTCTTATATTGAGGACATAAGTATGTTGTACTTAGGATACTTCTATAAGAAAATAGGATCTGGACTAGCACTGTTTGCTTAACTTCACCACTTAATAGCTAGGACTCTTTGGGCATGTTATGTGACCTTTCTCTGCCTCTGTTTCCTTATATATAAAATGGGGATGGTAGTTATAAATATTAAGTGAATAGTACTCGTAATTATTCTATAAGTGGTGATTTGTGATATTAAGAAAATATTAGGTTAACTTTAAAATAAACTCTGCTTCAAAATAGAAATATTTCAGGGCTGGACTGGTGGCTCAGCGGTTGGAGTGCTTGCCTGGCATGTGCAAGGACCCGGATTCAAACCTCAGTACCACATACACAACTAAGTGTCGGAGAAACAAAGGCCAGATGAAAAAATAAATAAAATATATACTCTCTTTCTCATGCTCTCCCTCTCTCTCTCTTTAAAAAAAAAATAGAAATATTTCTGTTCATGTACTTACATATAATACTATTTATGTCTAGTGAGAAAATGAATCTTCAGATCATGCAAATTAAAAGATGAGATCATTTTGCCTGTTGTCCTGATATTTTAATTTTATGTTATAAAAGATTGATAAGTTTGAATAGATTAAAGGGCCAAAATTCTCTTTTGTGAATTCTTGGTATTCAGATACTTATCCTTATTCTTAATTTGCATTTGTTTTAAGATAATGCTTTTAGATGAATTTACCACTAAGCTTTTGGCATCATGTTGCAAAATGACAGATCTTCTAGAAGAAGGTATAACTGGTAAGTGTTACAAATTTTTCTTATTAATATTTTCTTTTTCTGATTGAGAACGTTTGAAATATTAAGAAATTTTAGTGCTGGGAGCGTGGCATAGTGGGCACACCCTTAATTCCAGCGGTTTGGGAGGCTGAGGCAGGAGGATTACAGATTTGAAACCAATCTCAGTTAACTTAGTGACACCCTATCTCAAAAGAAAATTTAAAAAGGGCTAGAGATAAAACTCAGTAGTAGAGTACCCCTGAATTTCAATCTCTAATACTACAAAGAAAAAAAAAAGAATAGAAAGAAAGAAAAGAAGTTTAAGTGCTGGGCATGTAGCTCTGTGTAGAGCATGTGCTTTGCATGTGAGGCCCTGGGTTCAATCCCTAGCACTACAGAAAAAAAAAATTATAGTAATTGTGTTTTTGAGGAGGTTATGTTTTTTTATGACTCTAGCAATAAATAACCTCTGTCAGTTTTTTCCCCTCAACTGAAACATGATTAAGGACTCCAACCAAGACCTAAGTCAGTTGCTTTGTTGAGGTTGTTCTTTAATGTTTTTTCCTTCTATATATTTAACAGTTTTATCTATTGACACACTAGGTTTCCCTCAGTGATTTTATTAATATTTCTAAATTTTTTTAATGTTTTTCTTTTTTTCCAGTGCTTGGTATTGAACCCAGAGCCTCACATATATGAGGCAAGCACTTTACCACTGAGCTACACTCCCAACCCTTGTCATTTTCTTTTTTTTTTCCTTGTCATTTTCTTGTTTTATTTTTTCAACAGATAGTAAGATGTCACACGATCTACATTTGTACATATTTAAAAATATATAATGTTGATTTTGTAAATTTCTCTTTATTACCTAGCAATGAAATAATTAATTTGCAGTTTAGATCAGTTCTGGTATAAAAATGTTAAGTACAGATTTTGAAAAAATATTACAGTGGCACGAAAATTATGATATATTAATCTATATTACCTTCTGGAGAAAAATACCAATGTCTTATAATATTCATGATCATGTTATTTTTAACCCATTATCCATTAGCTCATTTATTTAAATTTTATCTTCGTAACACCCCTATAGAGATTAAATACCCCATTTGCAATGAAGAAACATATTCAAATACAGTTTTTATATTTTGCATAGTAACGCCATTCTTAAGTTGTGAATTTCATAAGTACACCCAATATTCTCTAGAAAGCCTGACCATATAACATTTATGTTTTTGTTTATTTGTTTGTTGTTTTTTGGTTTGGTTTTGGGGTGCTGGAGATTGAATCCAGGGCACTCTACTGCTGAGCTACATTCCAGCCCATTTGAGTCAGGGTCTTGCTAAATTGCCCACGCTGGCCTCAAATTTGCAATCCTGCCTTAGTGGCCAGAGTAAGTGGGATTGTAAATGTTTATGTGTTCATAGTTACACAAAAAGTAATCTTTATCATTGGTTGCATATTCAATTTGTGATCTTTGTGACTCTCAGTGGAAAAAAACTCTAAACTAGAAATTAGATTAAAGTCTTGATTGATTGATTGATTGATTTACTTTTTAACTATTGGATAAGTAAACTGTTGATTAAGGCCATGTGGATATTTCAAGTTCCTAGAGGTCATTCTGCTCTGCAGCTAGGATGGGCACCATATGATAAATTTGTAAAAGCACTATGAAGCTATAGAGCAATATAAGAAGCTTTTAATTATCTTTTGTAGACCATTATTTCTTACTCTGTTCCCAGTGTTGATTGATAAGTTTGGCCATAGAATACTTATCATTAATACTTATACCAACATATATATATATATCTCCATCCCCTGAGTAAAGATATAGTATTCATTTTTTAAACTTATTTGGCCATAAAAAGCTATTCTTTTATTTCTTTCTTTCCTTCCTTTTTTTTTTTTTTTTTAAAAGTATTTCATAGGACTACGTCATAGAGCTCAGTGCTGTGGAATATTCCTAACATCTTCCAGAGTCACCTAGGTTTGCTATCGTTTAACCACAGTGATTAGTTATTAACTTGAACTTATGGTCCTTTCAGATTTCATATTAGTCCTTCTGAGAATCTTTCTGAGACTTGGCATTGGCATCTTTAGTGATCAGACTTCTTTGGTCATGCAAGTCATTTTGAAAATATTCAGTAGTGTCTTTATTTAAAAAAAATAGATGAGGGAAACAATTCCACTTCGGTGCAGATAAAGCCAAGTAAAAACATTTAAATGAAGACTGTGAATTAGACCATGTAGTCACTATTGAAGACCTTTCTTTATCATTTCATTTAATAGATATATACTTTTCAGTGAATTGGAGAAGTAGCACTTTCTGCTATTATTAAAACAGATTTCATTTTCACAATGTTATAGCTGTACATATTCACCAATTAATAATAGTGTATGGAGTGCAGGATAAGTTTTAGGTACTTCATGTTAAATATTAACCCCTGGAAGTAAATTGACATTGGCATTGACTTTTTTTTATACCAGGGTTTGAACATAGAGATGCTTAACCACTGAGCCATATCCCCAGCTCTTTTTATTTTTTATTTTGACATAGGGTTACTTAGGGTTTCACTAATTTGCTGAGGCTAGCTTTGAACTTGTGATCCTCCTGCCTCAGCCTCCCAAGTCATTGGGATTATAGGCTTGTGTCACTGTGCCCGGCTACATTGACTCTTAATCTTTTGGGAGGGACTGTGGGGATTGAACCCAAGACTTTGAGCATGCTAATAATTAGCATGTGCTCTACCAGCAGTATATAAACCTAGCCCCCTGAACCTTAATCTTTTAAAGGTGAAAATCATGGTTGTTGGAATTGTGAAAAATTACAGTTTTGTACCTAAAATATTTAAAATTATCCTTGGAAATTTTATTTAATATATATAGTAGGTATGATTAAACCTGTACATTATTATCATAAATCTAGGAATGAAGAAATGAAATCACCATATTTAAAAGAGAAATCCAGGGGGTGGGGATGTCGCTCAGTGGTAGAGTGCTTTTCTAGCATGCACAAAACCCAGAGTTCAGTCTCCAGTACTAAAAAAGAAAAAGTCCAACAGCAGTGTTCCTTGCATGTCACATAATGTTAATGCTTAGTAGTACTTTGCCAATATGAGTCTTGAAATATGGTTGTCTTGGTTTATAGGCTACTTTTTTAGGTTTTTTAAAAAATAAATAGCTTTAAATAATTTGACAATTAGTTTGTTAGTTTTATATTCACTTTGTTTTATTTAGGCAACTTCATAAACTTTTTTTTAGAAAGAGGGGACAGTGAGAGAGAGAGAGAGAGAGAGAGAGACAGAGAGAATCAATTTTTATTTAGTTTTTCACATGGCCCTCTTTGCTCTGAGACTTCGTTGTATACGTGGTGCTGGGGTTTGAACTTGAGTACTTGCGCATGCCAGGCAAGCACCGTAACCGCTGAGCAACCGCTCCAGCCCCCATAAACTTCTTAATTATAAAAATTTACCAAAGTTCTAGTGATATTTTATTGTAGAAAACATGCTTTATAAATATTAGCAATTTTTTTTTAAAAGAGAGATGGACAGTGAAAGAGAGAGAGAAACAATTTTATTTAGTTTTCATTTGACTTTTGTTGCTCTGACACCTTGTTGTGTACTTGGTGCTGGGATATGAACCCATGAACCCACGGACTCACCCATGCAAGGCAAGCACCATAACCGCTGAGCCACTGCTCCACTAGCATGTGGTTTTAAAAGAGTAGTGTCCTCAGTTTTAAAATATTCACTTTAACTGGTGGCCCATGCCTGTATTCCTAACTACTCTAGAGGATCAAAAGTTTGAGGACAGGGCTGGAGCAGTGGCTCAGCAGTTATGGCACTTGCCTAGCATGCGCAAGTACATGGATTCAAACCCCAGCACCCACGTAGAAAACTAAGTGTCAGAGCAGTGAAAGCCATGTGAAAAACTCAATAAAAAGTGATTCTGTTTCTCTCTCTCACACACACTGTCCTTCTCTCCTAAAAAAAAAAGAGAGAAAAGAGTTTGAGGATAGTTTAGGCAACTTAGCAAGACCTTGCCTCAAAATAAAAAAAGAAATGTAGTACAGTGATAGAGCACCTCTGAATTCAGTCCCTAACACTGGGAAAAAGGAAAAAGTACTCACATTATTGTTAGGAGTTTTAATAAATAATTCATGTAAAATCTTATGGCATGGTGTAACTGGTATTTGCTATTATAATAGAGTATTTTTTGTGGCATATTGATTGCTTATGCTGGTAAACATACCTAACTATGAAATTACTATTTTATCTGTTTTTCTTAGAATGAAAAGACAATATAGCCTGTTGTTTAGATTCTCAGAAGACACATTTTTATGATTTTTAGTATATCAAATGAAAATAAAATATAAACCCAGTGTATGTAAATGTCTTTATTATTATAAATGGAAAGTGCGATGAAGTTTATTTAAAAATTGTTTCAAGTGTATAAGTATTTGGTTATTTAAAGTGTCTTTTTTGTTATTCTTGCTAGTGGTGGAGAATATTTATAAGAATCGTGAACCTGTCAGACAAATGAAAGCTATTTATTTTATCTCTCCAACATCAAAAGTGAGTATTTTGGAGTCTTTAAAAAGTAGATTCCTGGGCCCTGGGTATAGCTTCCATGTTTTCCCCTTTATCCATGAATTTCTAATAGCAAATTAAGAGTAATAAAATACCCTTGTTAGAATAATACTGCCATAAACTATTTTGGTTAGCTAAGTTTTTTTCTGATAGAAGATTGTTTTATTTATTCTTTTCCCAATGGGTACAAGTAAGTGAAAGATTTCCTTTCTTCTATATAGGAGCAGAATTTAATTGTATAAAATGATAGAGTTTCTTTTCATAATTTGTTGTTCATGAAGTTTTTATTGAACCTTAATTTTTGGGAAAATGGAAATGTAGGTTAAAAATTACATCTTGGATTAATCCCTTATCAGTGACTTACCTATAGCATATGCGTATGTGTATATGTACATATGGATATGTCTGTGTATTTGTGTGCTTTATGTTAAAGGAATTTCTTCTGTTTATAATCTGACTATATGATTTAAATCCTACTTGAAGCCAAACTTAGAGCCAAATAAAGCATCAGGTTCCTTTATTCTGTATAATATCTGAGAATGCATTTTTCTAACACCTCCCCTCATTCATTTCCACCTAGAACATTCATCATTTGGTGATCCCAGTTTCATTTCACTTCTAACTATAGCAGATGGTAGGGGAAAAAAATCAGATATTCACTGTTTACTCTGCATATTACTGGTGATATAGAAGGGATTTTGGTGACATTTTATAACTCATCCATGATATAATTCCATTGAATAAAATTCACAATTAGAAAAAATGCAAGTTAAAAACTCTATTTTTGGGGGCTGGAGCAGTGGCTCAGTGTAAAGTTATGGTGCTTGCCTAGCATGCGTGAGAACGTGGGTTTAAACCCTAGCACCACATACACAACAAATTGTTGGAGCAATGAAAGTCACATGAAAAACTAAATAAAATTGATTTTTTCTTTAGGGGAAAAAAACCCCACTATTTTTCTCTGGCATATCTGTAATCCCAGCTTCTCAGGAGGTTGAGGCAGCAGGAACACAAGTTTGAGGCCAGCCTGGGCAACTTAGCAAGACTGTGTTTCACAATAAAATAAAAAAGGGTTGGGAATGTAGTCAGTGCTTACCTAGCTTGTATGAGGGCCTGGGTTCAATCCCCAGTACTATGAAAAGCAGGCCATTCTTTTTCTTAAATTTATTTTTAATTAAGAGTTGAGTTGTTTTGCAATCACAAATGCATATAAAGTAACAATATGATATGCATTTGATTGAAAACCATTTACCCCACATTGCTCACAACCCAGTTTCTTAATTCTTCTATATTATGTCCCTAACAAATATAATTGACTATGTATATGTGTATATATGTATGTATTTATAAGATTATGAATTTTCCAGAATTAAATGATTGCATACATAATAGTTGACTTCTCAGGGGGGTAAAGAGTATTCTACATTGTTGATTGTCTCCCTAGATCCCTCCCTATCTTTCCTCCCCTTTTCATCCCCCTACTTCTCCTTCCCCCCTCCTCCCCATGTTTGTGGTTCTGCTCTTATGTAAAGCAAACCATTCTTTACCTAGCAAATCAGTCAGTGAGTCATTCAATCCAACCATCCATTCAGACTCTTTCACACACATCATACGGACGCACAATCAATATCTATGTACATGTGCATGTCACATTTTAGCTATTGTAACTGTCAGTGGGTAATGAAGCAGAAACTGCCATGTACTGCTAGTGGGAATATAGATAGTAGCCTTTTTAGAAGATAATTTGCAATTCTTTCTCAAGAATCTTAAAAAAGTGTTATATATTTTATTGTTAATAGTAATAAAAAGTCAAATAAATGCTCAAATTAAGTCCTTGGAGTAAACAAATCCAATTAAATTCTTAGAATTAATAAAGCATAGTATAACCATTAAAAATAAGGTCTGGGGGCTGGAGCAGTGGTGGCTCAATGGTTACAGTGCTTGCCTGGCATGCTCGAGTACGTGAGTTCAAACCCCAGCACCACATACATAATGAAGTCTTGGAGCAACGAAAGCCACATGAAAAACTAAATAAAATTGACTCTGTCTTTTTCTCTCTCTCACTGTCCTCTCTCTTTAAAAAAAAAAATTAAATAAGATCTGCAGGAATTTTTAATGCCCTGGGAGTTTACTTTTAATATTAAATGATATGACTTCCTTACCTACCACAACCAACTCCATTTCCTCTTCTTATTCATTTTTTTTTTTTTTAAAGAGAGAGGGACAGTGAGAGAGACAGAGAAAGAGAGAAACAACTTTATTTAGTTTTTCACATGGCCTTCATTACTCCAACACTTAGTTGTGTACGTGGTTCTGGGGTTTGAACCCCAGTCCTCATGCTTGCCAGGCAAACACTGAAACCCCTGAGCCACCACTCCAGCCCCTACTCCTCTTATTCTTTTTTTTTTTTTTTTTT
>PVKS010053343.1:0-10437 GCA_004027875.1 Aplodontia rufa
TAGCAATATAATAGAGCTATATTTTTAAAAATAGATGCAGAAATTTCCTATTATAAAATGGTGGGATTTTTTTAAAACAGCAAGAGAAAAAGGGAGAATCAGTTTTATTTAGTTTTTCACGTGACTTTTTGCTCTGACACTTTGTTGTGTATGTGGTGCTTGGGTTCGAACCCACATCCTTATGCATGCCAGGCAAGTGCTGTAAGTGCTAAACCACTGTTCCAGTCCCAAAAAAGTGGAATTTAACACACACACACACACACATTGACTCATATTACAAATATATTTGATCTTATTCCTGCCATCTAATTTTATCTGGTCTGTTTATGTCTTCTTTATGCTTCTTCCCTTCCTTGCTTCTTGACATTTTTTATATCGATAAAAGTTTATTTGTTCCATTTTTCCTACCAACTCTATTTAGTAATACTTTAATCCATGCTTAAAATCCTCTTTCTGTAAATATCTCCAAATAATATTTATATATCAATCTGAAATGGAAGCAAGTGTCTTAATTTCTCCCACTCCTCTAAAAATTTGTGTTGCAAGCATGAGCCCTGATATTCAAGGTTCAGAGATGGGACTTTTGGGAAGTTAGTGGTTCATGAAGGCTCTGAACTCATCAGTGGGTTAATCCATTGATGGCTAAATGGACTATTGGGAGATAGGATGTAGTTGGATGAAATGTCACTGAGGGTGTATCCTGAAAGGGTTTATCTTCTCCCTAGCCTCTTCCAGTCTATTCAGTTTTCCTCCACCATCATGTTCTGCCTCATCTCACACTCAAAGCAGTGCAGCTGGCTGAGAATGGACTGAATTCTCTGAAACTGTGATCTAGAACAAAACATTCATCCTCCAAGTTGTTTGCTTCAAGTATTTTGGTCATATCAGTGAAAATCTGACTAAAACATGAAGGCTATAAGCTTCTGGTGAAGAATTTTCAAGTGTTTGTTTCCTGAGCAATGTTATATTCCTGAGGTCCATAAGTACTGCAAGTCTTTTCTTGCTTCTCTGTCAGGTTCTTACACTCTTGTAAGTACAAGAACTCTTATACTTGTAAGGAGCTATTTCCAAGCACACAGTTCATTTTTGGTTTTAGCTAAGGGTCAAATCTAAGAATGGAATGTTATTTTGTGTGTGTATGCATGTATGTGTAACTATCTGAGTTCTTGAGAAAGGATAAATTTTTCTTATGTTTTCAGTGTTCTACATTAATTACTTTGAAAATTATCCCAGTTATCTCTTAGGTTATTCATGTTTGTTTTATCTAACTTTGGAGCTTCTGATACTGTCAGTATTTTGAAGTTATTTCTTCTGGCTATCTTTTAGGCTTTGCTTTCTCATTTCTACATTTTAGACAATTCAATCACATCTACTTCAAGAAGCTTCTCACAATTTCTGAGTCCTTAGTCGCATTGCCTTTTGGCTTTCAGCGCTGTTGTGGATAGATGGAAATTTGATGGGTGGTGTTGGAACAATTATTTGTAACATGCATGTATAACATTTGTGCTCTTTTAACCCTTTGATTACAATTTAAAACAGACCATGTGATAAGGCTAACACCATCTACTTACTACCTAGTTGAAAATAATAGCTATTTTTCTTCATCTGTTTTCTTGGTGATGTGTTAAATGCTTCATATGCATTATTCCAATGCTCCAAAACTCTTAGAACAAAAGCTCCATGTGGACAAGAATCATACGATATCTTGATCATTAATGTATTCTTACTGCCTAGCCCAGAGCCCAGCACCCCATCCTTAGTAGCTGTTCATTATACTTCTTGAATGAAAGAAAACTCTACAAGAAAGGTAGTTTTATTATCATTTAACTGATAATAAAACTTAAGCTCAGATAGATTCATTATCTTGCTCTAGATGTTAAGTACTGGAGTTAAGACTCAAATACAGCTCCATTTGTCTTGACCTTGCTCTTGCTTACTACAATACTATCATATGGGATTCTTTTTTGGTACCAGGGATTTAATCCTGGGGTGCTTAACACTGAGTCACGTCCCCAGTCCTTTTTATTTTATATTTTATTTTTAAATAGGGCCTCAGTAAGTTGCTTAGGACCTTACTAAGTTGCTGAGACTGGCTTTAAACTCACAATTCTTTGGCCTCAACTTCCAAGCTACTTGGATTACAAGCATGCACCACTTTGCCCCACTCATAAAGGATTCTTTGACACTCTAGGAAGGAAACATGAGGTATTTTAATGGATCTGAGCAGAGCTATAATTTTCTAATGAAGCTGTATATGTAGATTTTCCCTTGGTATGATACAATAATAATTTCTTCTCTGGGGCACTACCTTTAGATAGGAAACATATGGATTTATATCAGTTTATATCAATAAGGCCTGAGAGGTCTGATTTCCCAAAGATTCTGAGTGACCCCACAGCATGACATGGTCAATGCAAAAAGCAAGTTCATTTTGGGGCAATTATAAGTATGGCATTTAAACCAAAACCCACTGCATTTTGTACTCATTAGTTCTCTCCTGGAGAACTCCGTTTACTTCTGGGATGGTAACAAACCATGTCACATGTGGTACAGTAAAGGACCAGGTTGTTTTAGGCTTGCTATACTTGCACTTTTTAATTTATCCCTGTCCCCCTAGACACTAACTTCTTTCAAGGCCACATCATTCTTTAACATTGTAACAATCCACTGGTGTCTTTTTGTCCTCCACATAGCATCAAGAGTGGTCTTTCAGAACCCAAAATCAGATCTTTGTATCTCTTTTATTTATTTTTAAGACTTTTTTTAAAGAGAGAGGGACAGTGAAAGAGAGAGAAAGAGAGAAACAATTTTATTTAGTTTTTCATGTGCCTTTTGTTGCTCCGAGACTTGGTTGGGTACGTGGTGCTGGGGTTTGAACTTGCGTACTCGAGCATGCCAGGCAAGCACCATAACCGCAGAGCCACTGCTTCAGCAGCCCCTGTATCCCTTTTATTGAAGGTCTTTAATGACTCCCCAAAATTCTAAGAATAAAATAGCATTAGAGTTGATGCCCTTCATGAGCTGGGCTTTTCTACCTTCTCTAGCCTCATCTCTTGTTGCATACACCTTTCACATTGGGGGATGTGGCAATGTTCAAATGCTTTCAAGGTACAAACTTGTGCTGATTTGATAAATTGAGGTTGTGTAATGTCAACACAGTAGGTATACTTTGTATACTCTTCATGTTTTCCTGCATTATGTAGCTAAGTTTGACTTTGTGCTATGAATCTTAGAACTCAATTAGAAGAATATGATCAGTATGATTACTTCCAAATGCTGATTCATCAAAAATTAGCAAATTGGCTGCTTAAAATAAAAC
The DNA here is from genome assembly GCA_004027875.1 of Aplodontia rufa. Classification (NCBI taxonomy): domain Eukaryota; kingdom Metazoa; phylum Chordata; class Mammalia; order Rodentia; family Aplodontiidae; genus Aplodontia; species Aplodontia rufa. The sequence goes on from PVKS010053343.1 coordinate 3,320, forward strand.
CTTAAAACTTAAACTTAATCTCCTTAGGTTGTCCTAAATTACACACATACTAGGGTTTATTTGCATATGCAAGGCAGTAGTTAAGGTCAGGTCTGAAAGTCCAGGCTCTACAATCTAGAGACAAATATTTTCGTAAGCAGGATGCGGATTAGCTGTGAAATGAGAGGAGGTCAATCAAAGCAAGTGGGTCTTAGGCTGAATGGGTGGATCAAGAGTTTATAAATTGTTAGCACAAAACTTTTGTCACCCAACTCAAGAACGAACTTGAGTGTTTAGTCTTGTTTGGTTCAAGTCTGACTTGGGTCACCTTGTTCCCTTGCTAATTTCCTGTAACCAAATGGAGCTCAGGTCTTTCAGATGAATTTTGTTCCTTATTCAGCCAACAATGATTAATGAGTTACTTATTCATTTGTCATTTGCTAGGAGACTACAGTGTGACAGATATTTGCTAGGCCCTGTGGTATCAGTTGGAGTGCTACTTTCTTGTTACAAACAACATTAATATATCACCCAGTAGCTTAACCCAATGAAATTTAACTCTTGCTTAATCATAGTCCAATGTGGCTCAGTGGGAGATATTTTTCTGGGCACTGAGCTGGATTTCTTTCATCTTAAACTTCACCTTCTTCTTCTAAATCCTTGAAGACTTCTGTCATCCAGGGGCAGGTATGGCACATATCACTTGCACATACATCCTATTACCTATACTCTGTCTTATGGATGTACCTAAACAGAAGGGAAACTGGTACATGCAGTCATTCTGTGACTCTAAGAAGAAGACACAAATATAGGTGAGTACTAGCAGTTTCTACATTTCAAGCTTATAGAGATTTTAACATTATAGTGACATTCAGAATGGCTGCCATTTGAGTGTAAAGGACAGCCACAGAGTGAATGTCCAGCAAAATACTTAAAGAGCTAATGGTATCATCAATTTTTTTCTTCCGAGATTTTAAAGGAGGATCAACTCTGTAAGTGTCATTGTTGTCATTGGAGTTTTAAATAGCTAGATGAGAGTCCATCATTGGTATTTTCCAAATGACACTTACCTGGCCCAAAAGTAAGACATGAATGAAACAAGTCACTTTATAAGTCACTTTTATGTTGGTAAGTATTACTGTTTGCCACGTCCTGAGTATGTGCCAAAGAAGTGAAGATGAATGAAGCCAGTTTCTGCCCTCGAGTATTTCATAGTCCTGGGAGGAAGTAGGCACATGGGCAGCAAAGCATTTATCCCTCATAGCTTCGGATCCATAGGCAGGCTGTTACGTGAGAAGCAAGTTAGGAAGTCATTCTTCCTAAATTAGAGGACCACATGCCACTGGGGACTTGGGGATGTGTGTGATTCTGACAGGAAAAGGTGCTTTCCAAGGACCATAGAATCTGAGAGAAATTAATGAGAAAAGGTACATGATGATGAGAGTACAAGACATCTCTAAGACATTTCCTGTAAACTGGTGGTTTATTTCAAAATACATCAGTGGGTAATGGAGTGATGGGTCAGTGGTAGAGCGCTTGCCTGGCCTGTGTGAGGGCTCTGGTTTGATCCACAGCACTACATATAGAACGAAGTGGAGAAAAAACAAAAAACAGACGAAAAAGTAAAATAAAACTAGCACTCTTTCTTTAAAATAAAATCAGTGGTCCTGAGAAAGCTCTTATGAAACAATATTTTGTCCTAGCAGCAAATGATTTTAAAATAGCAGCATTTATATCATTGAATACACAGAGAGGCTATTATATATGAAATAGTAATGGTTGTTTTAGATGTATATTTAGTTTTCCTACTGAATTGTTTTATCATGTAAATATCTGAACAGCCATCATTTTTGAAACCTCATTCATTCAACTTCATATCTATTCATTTTATTTAACCTTACCTTACATTTATGATCTTTCAGGTACTCTTTTAGGTACTTTAAACATGTTCACATATTTAATTCATATTATAAACCTGTAAGGTGAAACTATTATTGCCTTATTTTACATATGAGGAAACTAAGACAGCTCAACAGTACATATCCAGTATTTGTCATTAGACAGATTTCAGACCCACTAGTGTGGCTCCAGAGTGTGGGGGGCCACTTTCAATCATTTGTTCATATCAAACAATACCTAGTGAATTATTTTATGAGACCATCCACAAAAAGATGACCTGCTTCATGTATTGAGCAGAATGAGGTGGTCAAGATGTAAGGCACAAAAAAATGTGACTTTGGCAGGGATCCCTGGACTGGGCCAGGAAGAGCTGTGAAGAGGATGTGGTAATAGCCTGCTGCGCTGCTGGAGAACAGCTATGACAGGGAGAGGAAGGCAGAGCTACCAACCAGACTGTGCAGAGAAAAAGCAGCAGGCACTGGAAGCAGGTGGGAAGGAGGAGCGAGAGAGAGGCACGACTCTCCAGCAGCGTCCATCTGTTGTCTTGTTGCTTGTCTGCCAGTCGAATTTAACCAGTGACTTCTGAAAGCCAACTGCCCTTCACCTTAGAGCATACTGTTGACAAACAATAATAGCATTTACCATGGAAGAAGAGAAGAGGTGGCTTGATCAATTAGCGGTTCTTGATGGCAATGGGGCAGAGAATGTCCCCTTCAGAAATTCTAAAAATACACACTAGCCACCATTTCTATTGAAGGACCCCATTGGGCCCAAACTGCATATGGTGGTAATACATTCCTCTCTTCTGTGGCTTCTCAACCCAAAGGTGATCAGAGGAGACAGGAGACAAGGGAGTCATTGCCTGGGAAGACCTCACTTAGAACAACTGCAGCGATCCCCAGGTTTGCAGGTGGGGTCATCTTCACTTGAGTTTCAATGCCAAACTGAACTGCAACTGTTTTAAAATTATTAAGTTACTTGTATCAATTCAACCCATGGGCTCTCTTTTCAATACTAATGTTTTATGTTTGGTTTCAATTCTTTCATTTGGTCTTATCAAATGCCTTCCCTGGTTTACCACAAGAAGGGTGCTGTGTTGAGGGAATCTTGGGCTTGGTGGTTAGGGCAAAAAGGTCGATTTTTCGCTGTCTGATACTTGCAGAGCCAGGTTGACTAGCCTTGAGGATGTTGTTAAACTTTCTGGGTCTCTTTGCTGTCTTGTCTGCTTCTCTAAAGCATGCTGTTTGCTCAGTGAAAGACCCACTCAACTACAAAGAGTCAAGATGTGAACTGCTCCAAGCCTGCTGTGCCTATTGCTGTCTACATGCCCTCTACACAGCCCTGAAGTTATTAGTTCAGAAGAGTGTGCAGATTTACAGACAGGCAGCTGTCTTTGCCTTCAGTTGTTTGACAAGCCATTCCACCCCAAATCTGTTGGCAGTCCACGACACAGAGATGGGAAACTGTGTGTGAGCTTTTGCTGAAGCTAAAGATCTCTGGGACATTTTCCTTCATTTTGTTTCACATCCAGGGCACAACTTGTCAAATTAATGATCTGCTCTATTCTGGTGGCTTATAATTTTATTTTATTTTGTTAATTTTTCTCAAAGTCTAGAAGCACAACAATAACTATTTTGCCATTTAGATGTAAAACTGCCCTTTCCACTCAATTGTTTTACCCTATCTTAAACCAACAAAGAGCTTATTTCAGTTAGGAAATCATAGGAGTGGTAAAGTTGGGTACAGCATAACCACAAGGTATGACAGTTGACAGGTACTGACAAGTACATGGTTGAATTGATTTTGGTCAATTTTAAAGGTCAGTGTGTCTTCCTTTCTGTTTTTAGTCCCCAGGTTGAAGTTCCAGTGAACTAATGGGCAATTTTGGTTTGACCAGGTTTCCTTAATCCCCAGGACAGATGTGTTAAATCTCCCCCAGGTTTCTCTTAACAAAATGACAGCAGGTTTTAATCTTCCTATATGCACTGCAGCAGCTGTGCAAACATTTCATTAACAAAAGAAAAGTGGGAAGCATTAAACCTGTGGGTAATTTGTGCATAGCATTTGATATCAGTAGACTTTAAGATGCCCCAAAGTAAAGATAAATCTGCGCACCTTAAATTCTACTTTATTTCAAAAAGCTTGGGTAGTCATTGCAAAGAAATTAAACTCCATCTAGGGAATTAAAAAATGTAAGAAGAATCTCTGAATTAGTATTCAACTACACCAGTCTCTAAAAGCACATGTGGCAGAAATAATAAAACAAAAGCAACTTCCAGGCAAAAATTCACATTCTGAACGGGAAGCTATAAAATGTGAGGCAGGCAGTGTTTTAAATGAAAAACTGCTTAATATAATATTTACATTCTGTCCTTCATAAGTTTTTGAAATTATGTTGACATTTGTTCTCAAGATACAAAATTGTTCAAAGATAGCCAGAAAGTCGACACTGGGACTTTGATTTGTATTGTTTTTATTGCCATTAAGGTGATTTATTATGTTTATTTCATAGTTTTGCTGAGAATTTCTAATACATTGCTGACATTCTATGAGTTGAAAAAAATTTTTATATCAAAGGATCTGCCCATGAATCCTGTACTTACTGGTATAAAAATAAGGATAAATCCGTACTGACATTCTAGCTCATTTTTGTTTGAACGTCGTAATGCATAGTATGCAACAATAACTATTTATTGCCACTTTCTAATATAAAATGCATGCTACTGTACTTTTAGGTGTATGCCTCTTCCTCCATGCAGTCCTCTTCAATCCAAGAGTAGGAAATCATACCTCCTTCAGCCCTCCCTTTGGACTTTATTATGTGTCCTTCATGGAATTTATAATAGTTCACTGTGCTATACTTTTCTGCATAGGTTACTTTTCTACCCGCTATTGAAAAAAATTGATGCCAGATATTAAGACTGATCAAAAGTTCTCTCTATACACATTGATGTAGCTGTGTCTCTGTAGTATGCCAATTCTAGCTCTTTTGATAAAAGACCCAGGAGTGGGATACTTGTGTCATAAGGTGATTCCAACCCTAGTTTTTTTGAGAAGACAGAGAGACACAGGTATATTAATGTTTATAGCAGCTCAATTTACAATAGCTAAACTATGAAACTAACCCAGAAGTCCCTTGGTGGATAAGTAGATTCAAAAACTGTGATATATATATTACTCTGCTATTACAGAGAATATATCATGGCATTTGTAGCCAAGTGGATGGAGATGGAAAAATTATGCTGAGTGAAATATCCTAAACTCAGAGACTTAAGGGAGAAATGTTTTCTCCCTTAAGTAAACATAAGACAGGGTGAAAGTTAACTAAGCTTAAATAATAAACTCAATATAGTTGAAATTTCATATAAGTTGGGGGAACCATAATTATGAAGGTCGGGGGAGAAGGGAGGGAGGCAGGAAGAAGAGGGAGGGATTAAGGGGGTTATCAATGCATCTGGGAACTCTCAACTCCCATGAGAAGCCCAACTATACATAGGGAGGTAGAGAAACCAAATTTCAAAAATTAATATATATTTATTTGCTTATTTCTATCTATAACATGGGGGTATTGCAGCGGAAACATGAGAGCAGGGAGTGGACTAAGTGGGGAGATCCTGGACTAGGATCAGCTTTAACTTACTTTGCCAATATCCATGTATACAGGAATATGTAAAAATAATTCCCTCCAATATGTCACACTATGTCAAGCAAATAGAAAAAAAATCTCTATTTATGCACAACCAAAACTTCGCTGCAAATGTCTGCTGAATGAGGCTCCCGGGTGGACTTTCCTTCTGTTCAGTTGTTGTTTCAATGAGTACAGATTTTCCCTTTTAATTCACATATAATAATTATATATACTTAGGAAGAACTAAAGAAGTATATATTTTTTAAACAGTATTTGTATTTTTGGTCTGGATAAGGATATGGAGCTGGGTTACTGAGAAGTAGAAGACACAGCTCTAGCTCAAAAGAGCACACATTTTAGTAAGGAAAATCAACAAACATTTTTAACTTTTAATTTTAAAAGTCTTGTAGTCATTTTAAATTAAATTTGTGTTATATATATTTTTTTTTAAAGAGAGAGGGACAGTGAGAGAGACAGAGAAAGAGAGAAACAACTTTATTTAGTTTTTCACATGGCCTTAGTTGCTCCAACACTTAGTTGTGTACGTGGTGCTGGGGTTTGAACTCAGGTCCTCATGCTTGCCAGGCAATTGCTGAAACCGCTGAGCCACTGCTCCAGCCCCTGTATTATGTTTTTACTGATTCCTTCAAAATAAAATTTCTTGATATTTCACATAAAACCTCAATCTTTATAAGTCTCTTTTCCTTTCCTTTCCTGTAGGTTATAATGACTTTTATTTCATAGATGTGGTTGAATTCCAGCGAGGTACCCTCTTTGTGCTTGGAGGTCCTGTCTCCAGGGAAACTATATAAGCCTAATGCTTTCAAAAGTTCTCAGATGTCCTTAAGAATGACCTAGGGCACTTGCATATTCTAGGGACTTAAGACCAGAGAATATGTTTTTGCAGGTTTAGAATCCGACACAGAAAAGTGCATGTTAAACAAGTCCCTTGTCCCTTTCTCCCAATCCACACATATACAGCACCAGTAACACCAAATGATTCTAACATAGGTGATCCAGAGACTACAGAGAGAAAAACCTTATCTTAGATCTTCCAGCTACACTGCCTACCTACTAGTTAATTTTCAATGTAAATGCATATATTTAATAGTGATAACTAATTGCCAATTCTCTGGAGTGCAATAGAGCAAAGGGTGTCCCAACGGATGTGCCATTTGAGTGAGGCTAAGAATACAATATTCAGACAAGCTCCTGAAACAGAGGGAATAAATAATGAAACGTTGTTTTGTGGATAAAAAGAAGCACATGCAGCAAGGAAACAACAGTATGTTGCTGTGTTCAAGTCAAGGAGTCAGGGACAATGGCAGGAGTCCCAACCTCACTAATGACTTGCAGAACGACCTTGGAAAGGTGCACAATCTCTTTGGAACTCATTTCCCTTACCTATAATATGACGATACCTGTCAAGCTAAAAGAACTGTTATATGTAAAGCACCTTTTATAACATCTGACATAAAACAGGCCTTTAGGAAATGGTAGTTATTATTATTAATACTGTCAGCATGGTTGGGATTTTCCATCACCAAAGTGAGTACATGAAAATGAGGTAAAAACTGAGATTATGAAATTGAGAAACACATCCATTTATTCA
>PVKS010053344.1:0-10437 GCA_004027875.1 Aplodontia rufa
AAAGCTCCCTAGGTAACTTGGAGGTGTAGGGAAGGGGATGGGGAGGGGGGAGGGTATATGAAGAACTCATAGGAGTCTGGTGAAGGGGAAGATGGGGGAACCATCCCAGAAGCTGATGTTATTCCTACACTAGATACTCATTTAACACATGAGTTCTTCTGGGGGAAACGGCAATAGATGAAACCCATAGTAGCTTATCTATGCGTTAGCATTACCCCTGGTTAACAAAGTTTATACACATTGATTGCTACAGTTTTGACAATGTTTCCCCCTCATCTGTATCCTGTATCCCGATATACTTCTAATAAATGTGGGAAAAAAAAGATGTGCTTTTGTGGCTTTTTAAAGAAAAGTATTTTTGTGGATGTTTCTATTCGACCTTGACCAAATTAAAGAACAAACAGTAAATAAGTGCTATCAGAACAGGAGACTAAGGCAGGAGGATCACAAGTTCAAAGTTAACCTGAGCAACTTAGTAAGGACTTAAGCAATTTAGGGAAACCATGTCTCAAAATTTAAAAAAAAAATAAAAAGGTAAAAAGAGCTGGGAATTTGGCTCAGTGTTTAAGTGCCCCTGTATTCCATCACTGGTACCAAAACAAACAAACAAACAAACAAACACAAAACCAGGAGTTGGCCTTTTCAGGAAGCTCAGGTGCATTCTCAGGTGGGTAAGGGACATGGGGTGTCCTGAGTCCCTCCGGTCCATTCATTCTCTGTCCTCTGACTGTCCACATCCAGAAGGCTGATGGATTCTTGGCCGCCTCTGGCACTTTCTGAAAGCCTCAATCCTGTGTAGGGCTGAGTTCTGTAGGGTATCCTCTGGTTTCAGGGATGGAGAAACTGCTCTTTAAATGACTTATTTCTGAAGAGGTGCTGGCTGCACTATCTACAGAACTGAGCGGTGACTTTTTTCACTGCAAGTTACAATCGCGGTAATAGATAATAACTCTGCTTGCAAAATGACTTATTAACCGAGGTGGGAGAAGAAAACAGCGCTCATCCAATGATGGCCCACAGGGATGACGATCCTCATTTCCTAGTGTGGACCAGAGCCACCTGCGTTGCCCCACTCTCTCCGTCCTGCTGTCGCTGTGTGCCATCTCGGTTAGGTCCCTGAGGGCAGGGGTGTGCTGGAAAGTGGTTGACAGCTGGCTCCTCTGCACAAAGCAGTGGTGATTTGTAGTGGGGTGCAGTGTTGGTGGGGTGAATAGCTGGCACCCTACTGCCGTGCAGAGGTGGGAAGAGATGCACAGCAGTACCACTTGCAGGGGGACGCACCACATGGAGCTTATGGGCTCCGTCTCAAGGTGTAGACAATAGCAAAATGGGAAATGCGGAGCGTTGAGTATTTACGGCCTTTGCTTTTCTTTTCTTTTTTCTTTTTTAATTTTTATTTGATAAACATGGTCTTATAACTAGGAGGGGTTCATCGTCAAACAATCAAGAACAGCAGTGTAATGGCAGAAGAGGCCAATACTGGTGCCAGACCATGGTTTCCCCCCTTTGGATTCCCTGTGGTTCCATGTTTCACTTTACTTAAGCCCCAAGTTAATTGGACTTCTCGTGGAAGTTGGAAGGTCCCCTTGGATTAGGTTCACCCATACTACCTCCCTCTGGTCACCTTGATGTCCTTCCTATTCCCTTCCCCACTCCCTACCACCCTCCCTATGTCCCCCAGGAACCTTAGCACAGTTCCCCATGATCATGTAAGAATTCATACATGTTGAGTTAATTGTTAGGTTAGCCATCTAACATACTGTTTCTGCTTATATTTTACCGTCCACAAATGAGAGAAAACATTGGACCCTTGAGTCTCAGAGTTTGGGATACTTCATTTAGCAAAATTTTTTCCATCTCCATCCATTTGGCTGCAAATATGGTCTTTGCTTTTCGTATTATGACATAGACATCCTCCTTAGGTCTCTTCCACACTAAAGCAGCTTTCTCTTCTTCTTGCCCCACTTTGAGCCTCCTGCCTTCCTTTTTGTGTCCTTCCCTTCTCCACTCCACTTATTTGCATCTGATTCACATCCTCAGGTGATGATGATATCTCCTGATCTGTGGACAGTTTTCTGGAAGGCTCACTGGAGCCCCTCCTTATGGAAACTGTAGCCGCCTTCAGCCTGGTTCTAGCTCGACCTCCCTCCTTGCAGCTCTGGATACCGTTGACCTCCAGCCTCTCTCTAGAAGCCTCCTGGCCTCTGCCTTGGAGTTTCCTCTTTGGTTCTTGTGCAGCCCTCTGGTGTTCTCAGTTTTGTTTCAGGATTGTTCTTGAACAGTCTTTATCCCTCCTTCTGTTCATCACTGCATTCCTCCTATAATTTATTCATGGATTCTTTAATTCAACAAGAATTTATTGAGCTTGCCTTCTGGGGAAGCTGTGTTAGGAGTTGGGGATAAAGTGGTGGATTAGATCCACTTTCTGTCCTTTTTGATGCTAATGAGGGAGACAGAGGAGAGGAGATATGAGGGACTACGTTGGTCATGGTGACATGGGAATAAAGAGATGATACTGAAACGGAGACTTAAACATTACCCACAGTCTAGAAGGTGGGAACAGTATGTGTGTTGGTGTCAGTGCTGGGCATGTGTGGGGCCATGCTAGGGGAGGGGATAAAAGTGAAGGGTGGCTGTGTGGCTGGAGTGTATAGCTGGGGGACGAGGGAGGCTGGACCAGACCTGCAGCCCTCTGGACCTGCAGGATGTGAAGCCCCCAGAGAGCTTCCAAAAGATGATTCCATTTTCCATATGGAGAACCAAATGCAAAGGTAGGAATGAGAGTAGAAGCAATCAGGAGATAATGAGGAGGGTCCCCGGCAGCTGGGACAAGTGTCCCAGGCTAACGGTGAATGTGTAGCCCAGAGGGCATTCACAACTGCAAGCACCACGTGCCCAGCCCCTGTTTCCTGGACCTCCACGTGCAGGGTGCCTCCAGCCGAATGTACTACCTCTCCCTCCTGCATGTGTTCTTGTTAAAGTGTCACTGTTCACCCACCCCCCCAAATCGTCCTCGAACACTTCCTCTTCTCCAAGCCCATTTTATCTGTTCAGGCAGGAAATTATCATTTCTACCTCAAAAGCACTTCCAATCTGTCTCCTTTGGCTTCCCTTTTATTCTGATGCATGCCCTCGCCATTCCTTGCCTTGATTTTTGAAACAAACTACTGGTCTCGCCACACGATTGCTTTGGGAGAGACTCTTTTTATTAAATTAGAGAAGAATGGATGATAGTTTCCCTGAAATAGTTCAAACAATAGACAAATTTACAGAGTGAAGAGAGAGAGTTTCTTCTTGTTGCCCTTCTCAATGCTTGCAATTTTATTCCTCTTGGAGCCGATCCGTTACATCTATTTGCTATTTAAATTCCCAGGGAACACATGTGCATGCCTGAACACACACACACACACACACACACACACACACACACACACGAGTCACACTTTTTCTTTTTCTTTCTGTTATCGTTTCTTCTTCCTTTCTGTTATTTGAAGCAAAACATTGTGTGTGTGTGTGTGTGTGTGTGTGCGTACGTGTGTGCGTACGCGCGCGCGCGCGTGTACAACTTATTCTGCAACTTCTCTCTTCACTTGAGGTGCCTGGGGAAACTTTCCATATTACTACCTAAAATTCTGCCCTATCCTTTTTGGTGGTGTGCAGTTCACTTTCAAATTATGGTTGGGTTAAAATTTATTCTAACAGTTCCCTATTAGACACCTAGATAGTTTATTATTCCTTACAATAATGAAATAGTGCACCTTCTCCGGTATTCATTTTTCCACTTAGGGAATTATTTTTGCCTGTGTGTACAATAAGTTTTAGCTAATATCAGTCCTTTTCTGCTCTTATTGCCTTGGCTGGAGTCTTGAGTACAATGATGAATTCTATTGCTGGAGGTTAATTTCTTGCTTCTGGTTACAGAGTGAATCTTTCTGTATTCAACCCTAAAAGAGGACATTTGCTATTATATACACTTTTTGCAAGATGGGAAAAAATTCCATGATTCAAGTTTTCATAATTTAAAAAAATCTGAAACAGTTGTTGAATTTTATCTTTTTGCAACATCTAGTAAGATAAACACATATTTTTTTACTTTTCTGGCTAATATGGCAAATCATTTAGTTTTCTAAGATTCGTCCTTCTAATTAAAATAAAAGCTCTCTGTTTCCTTGCTTTGAGAATTCAATGCAAATTCCTTATCAGGAGTATAGAAACCTTCTGTTTGGCCTCAATTTGGTTCCTGAACCTCATGTCTTGTCTCCCACCCCAGCACTCCAACCACAGCCGGCTTGTTTTTCCCAAGCTCACTGTGCCTCTGGTTTTAGCTCTAACTCCTGCCCTCCGGACCCCTTACCTTGACCTAAGATAATGCACTTTTGCCCATAAGGCTCAGCTCCAAAAAGCTGCCTCTGTCATGTGCATGGTCCGTGGCTTGCTGCTCAGGGTCCCCACAGCTCCAAGTATTTTCTTCTTCAGCATCACTTGAACCCACAGTGAGTGAGAGTCTGCCAGACGCCTGGTGCCAGGGTCCCTGAGAATCTAAGATAATTAATTGATGTGTGATACAAGGCCATGAATTACATGATATGCTGTGGTCCAAATGTTTGTGTCCCCCCACATTCATATGTTGAAATCCTAGCCTTCAAAGTGATGGTATTAGGAGTTGGGGACTTTCACACATAATTAGGTCATAAGGCATAAAAAGGATTAGTGCCCTTATAAAAGGGACTTCAGGGAGCCCCCTCACTCTCTTTCTGCCATGTGAGCACAGCTGTCTGCACATTTGGAAGAGGACCTTGACCAGCCACTGGATCTTCTGGCACTTTGACTTTGGACTTCCAACCCCCAGAACTATGAGAAATGAATGTTGTCAAAGCTACCAGCCTACAGTATACTCTTTATAGCAGCCTAAGTCCACTAAGATGTGCTATGAGGCCATGGATCGTGGGAAAGGTGGTCAGCCAGCTTCTTGATATGTTTTTGGAATACCTTTATATAATACCTTTATATATGGGTAATATATAAAGAAAAGAGGTTTATTTTGGCTTATGGTTCTGGAGACTGGAAAGTCCAAGCTTGAGTGGCCACACCCAGTGAGGGCCTCTTGCTGCTTCAACTCATGTCCAAAAGCCGGAGGGCAAGCAGGCATTTATGCAAGATAAACCAAATAAGGCCAGCCTTCTTTCCAACAACTCACTCTCAGGGTACGTAATCTATCCTGGAAGGGTGAGAACTAGCCTACTCTTCATAGATGGCATTCCTGAGAGTTCACTGCTTGTGACCTACTCACCTCCCCAAAGGGTGACAATGGTAGTCAAACTCCAACATGAGTCCCTAGGGGACAAACCATAGCAGCCAGCTCTCCCCAAGACTTGCATGGAGAAAGGGCTATGACATCCAGGTACTATGTGAGGAGAGAGGAATAGAGGTGGCTCAGGGCATTGGGGAATGTGACAGATCGAAAGTGATTGATCTGAAAATTCATCTACGGACTTATTTATACTACAGGGTAATGAAAAACCTAACTCCAAAGAGCACATTTTGAACTCGTTCTGTTTTGCTCATTATTCCTCTATGGGTGTATATGCCTGCTGCAGCCCACCTGAACCCTTTACAGGCTGTTCCATGGATGGATGGGAAGCACAATTTGCATGAATTCTGTACCCCATCATCCTTCCTCTTTATAGCTAACCCCAGGAGAGTTTCAGTAAGAGACTCAACTTTAATGGGAGCCATGAGAGATCATTGTTATGTTGAAATACAGTACAGCCAGGATGTTTCCAAACAGAAAGCCAAGCTCTTTACTGCCTCCACATGGACCCACCTTGAATTAAAGCACATGGGTGTATGAAAAGGAAAGGGGGAAATAAAGGGACTAACAAATCTTTTTTGTGGGTTCAGTTATGCACTTTGTCCCATAGAAGGTATGGTAGGTGGTGAAAGAAGTACAGGGTGGGGCTGGAGAGTGGCTCGGAGGTTATGTTCTTGCCTGGCATGAGCAAGGACGCAGGTTCAAACCCCAGCACCACGTGCACAACAAAGTGTCAGAGCAAGGAAAGCCACTTGAAAAATTAAATAAAATTGATTCTCTTTCTCTCTCTCTCTTATTTAAGAGAGAGGAACAGTGAGAAACAGAGAAAGAGAGAAACAACTTTATTTGGTTTTTCACATGGCCTTAGTTGCTCCAACACTTAGTTGTGTGCGTGGTGCTGGGGTTTGAACCTGGGTCCTCGTGCTTGCCAGGCAAGCGCAGAAACCACTGAGCCACTGCTCCAGCCCTGTCCCTCTCTCTTTTAAAGAAAAATAAAAAGAGGTGCAGGGTGATTTTCTAAAAAGAATTGTGATCTGATTAAATAGCAAAAGCTGCCCTGTTTTAACAAGAAAAAATCCTGTCTTCCAAAAGGTACCAATTTTGTGGTAAGAGGTCACGGTGGGTTGGAGTTACCAGGAAAGACCTCACGGAGGAAGAGAGGAGGCCAGATTCATTCTGGGTCCTGAAAGACTGTTGAGATCTGGGTAGGTAGAGGGTGGAGGGTGGAGGGTGTTCAGGGCAGGAGAGTCAGTGAGGAGCCCTCTGGAGGCCAGAGGGAGCACAGTGTTTGCTGGGGAATGGGAAAGGCCTTCTACTGCAGAGTGGCTGTCATTAGAGGGAAGCCCAGCCCGAGGTATCAGTTGTCATTTGCTCCTGACGTGGGCTGTAGCCTCTTACAGTTGGAATACAACCAACCAGGGTTGGATGCTGGCTCAAATTTCTTTGATGGCTGCAGCTTCATTTTGAAGGGAGTCACCTGTGCATTGCTGGTCATTGTGCCCTGCACTTGCTGACCTCCTTGCATCTGGTTGACCCTTGCCCTCTGGACCCCCAAGCCCATTGCTCATCAGAGGACAGTCCTGAGAAGCTGAAGATGTATTTTCCTTAGCCTTCTCTTCTCCAAGCCAAGCATGTCTCATTCGTTCAACAGTGATTCCACTATATCTGAGATTCTCTTATCTGTTTACATTCCAGTGTATGAATTAAAGTCAAGAGACCCTGAACAGAGTAAAGAATACGGTGAATTGCAGTGTTGGCCAGGGTTGGTGTGTATGTATATTTTTAGAGCTCTGTCCGGTCTGAAGAATATTTCTGGTCTTTAGTGCCTATGTTTGCTTGATTGAGAGATAGCTTCATCTTTATCTAAGATACTGCTACTCTTTTTAAAAGAAAGGATGATAAAGCTTTCTTTATGGATTTAAAAAAATCTGCAAATGGAGTTATTGGTGATTTCCAAAGTCATACTTCATTTTGTCAAAAAGCTCACTATATACTCACTTTGACCCCCCTCCCTCAGCACGTCCACTGCATGCCATGGGCCACTTCACAACTGTGAGTTTCCAGCCGTCAGCCTCTGCCATCAACTGAAAAGTCAGTTGAGCGGTCACTAGGAGTTACATCACCCATCAAACAAAGTGAACGCAGCACCACATAAGAGTAGAATAAATTCTGGTGCACTTCCACCATGGAGCAATAAGAAGCCCTGTAACAAAGCAAATTCTAATCCTGTGACAGTTAATTTGAAAAGATTCTCACAAGGCAATGTTGGTTGACAAGAGTTTGATGCAGCAGAGTGTGTGATATGAATCCATTCTTGTACCACAATGACAAAAATAAATGTGTATATCCACGATGATAGTTGGAAACTTCAACAGCCCACTTTTAGCAATTGCTAGGCAGAAAATCAGAAAGAATGTATTAAAACTAAAAACAGAATCAACTGACAGGATCTAATAAATATAATTAGGGCTCTCAACGAAACCACAGCAGAACAAACATTTTTATATGATCATGACACAATCACCAATGAACGTTCACAATGAAAAAGTTTATTGCACGTAAAAGTCCTTTTTATATGCCCATGACACATTCACCAAGGCATATCATATCTCTGGTTGTAAAATGAATCTAACTAATTTTTCTTTTAAAAAAGAGAGAGGGCCAGTGAGAGAGAAAGGAGAGTCAATTGTATTTAATTTTTCATGTGGCTTTTGTTGCTCCAACAGCTCGTTGTGTATGTGGTGCTGGGTTCTAACCCACATCCTTGCACATGCCAGGCAAGCACCATAACCACTGAGCAATCATCACTCCAGCCCAAATTAAATTTAAAAGAATAAACATCATACAGCCTCTGTGCTCTGATCATAATGAAATTGCTTTAAAATGGAATTAAATTAGAAATCAATACCAGAAAGACAACAGGAAAGTCTTCAGATACTTGGGAACAAAATAACATATCTGTAGATAATCCATGGGACAAAGGAGAAATTTCCAAGGAAATAAAAAAAATGCATAGAACTGAATGAAAATAAAACTACAACATATCAAAATATGTTTTGGCACAGCTAAAACCATGCTGAGAAGGAAATCGACAGCTCCAAGTGCTTTCATCAGAAGAGAGAAAAGTTTCCAACCAATAATCTGATTGTCTACAGAAACTAAAGAAGAGCAAAAGCAAGCAAAAGGAAGGAAATAACCAAGATAAAAGCAGAGAACAATGGAATTAAAAAAGAAAATAAATGGGGAATAATCAATCAAAACAAAATCTAGTTCTTTAAAAAAATCAATAAGTTGATAAACGTAGCAAGATTCACAAAGGTAGAGAGAGAGACAAGACACAAATCACTAATAGCAGGAACGAAATAGGGGATATCTCAACAGACTCTGCCACCATTACAAAGATGTTAAGGGAATACTACGAACGTCATTATGCTCATGAATTAACAACATAAATGAAGTGGACCAATTCCTTTAAAACCACAAACTGTCCCAAATCAACCAAGATGAAAGAGACAACGGAAACAGTTCTACAACCATTAAAGACATTGAATTAGCAATTAGAAAGCTCTCCAAAAAGAAGTCCCCAGACCCAGATGGTTTCACTGGAGAATTTCACTAAACATTTAAAGAATTAAAACCCCTTCAACTTAATCTGTTCTAGCAAAAAGAAGATGGAACACTTGCCAGTTAATTTTATGAAAGTGGTATTACTCTGATACCACAACCAGGCAAGCCAGCAGGGAGAAAGGGGGGAGAGGGAAAGAAGAAAGAAAGGAAAGAAAGAAAGAAAAAGGAAAATTCAGAGTGACATTTCTCATGAATTAAAGTACATAATTTTTATTTTTTGTACCAGTGATTGAACCCAGTGATTGCTTAACCACTGAGTCACATCCCCAGCCCTTTTTATTTATTTATTTTTTAAATTTTGAGTCAAGGTCTTGTTAAGTTGCTCAGGGCCTCACTAAATTGCTGAGGCTGACTTTGAACTCACAATCCTCCTGTATCAGCCTACCGAGTCGCTGGATTATAGGTGTGTGCCACTATACCTGGTGAAAGTATATAATCTTCAGCAAAATCTTTAAAAATTTTTAACAAATAAAATCTGTAATAGTAAAAAAGCATTAGACACCATAATCAAGTAGGATTTATTCCAAGTATTTAAGATTTGTTCAATGTTTGAAAATCAACCAATAGAATCAGCTGTCTCAATAAGAAAAATCATATGCTCATTATCAATTGAAGCAGAAAAAACATTTACCAAGTACAACACCCATTCATCATAGGAGTCCTTAGCAAAGTGATAGTAAGGGAGACTTCCTCTACTTCATAAAGATGACTTACAAAATCAGACAGCTAACAGTGCACTTACCAGGGACAGACAGAATGCTTTCCTTCTAAGATTGGAAACAAAGTTTCTGCGCCCACAATTCTGATTCAACATGGCCCTGGAAGTTTAATCACCTCAATAAAGCATGAAAAAGAAGTAAAAAGACACAGATTGGACTATAAGAAATAAAAGACATCATTATCTAGTAGAAGATTGGAAAGAATCTATAAAACAATCCTTAAAACTAATATTGAGTTCAGCAAGGTTGTAGGATCCAAGAAGCTTACACAAAAACCCAATCTATTTCTGAAGGTGAAAAGTGAACATTTAGAAACTTAAATTGATGCACACCATTTTCAGTCACACCAGGAAAGGAAAATATACTTAGATATAAACAACATGATGCATAGGATATGTTTCCTGAAAAATTTTAAAGGCTGATGAAAAAAATCAAAGAAGATATAAACAAGTGGAGACACATACCATGTTGTAAGACTAAGACTCAAGATAGAAAAGATATCAATTCTCCCCAAATTAAACTATAGTTTCAATTTAATTCTTATCACAATCCCCACAAGGATTTTTATAGACATGGAAAAGCTTGTTTTAAGACTTATATGGAAAGCACAGACTTCAGGATACCTAAAACATTTAAAAATGAAGAATAAAGTGAGAAGGATCACCATACCTGATAGCACTATTCTATACTGTAATCTAGCTTGTGTGATCAGGTAGAGGGAGAGACTCATATCAAGGAAAGAGCATAAAGAACCCTAAAACGGACCTGTGCAAATATGGA
>PVKS010053345.1:0-10437 GCA_004027875.1 Aplodontia rufa
TCTCTTTCACTGTCCCTCTTTCTTAAAAAGAAAAAAAAAAGAAAACGCAGGTAAAGGAACAAGATTGGAAGTTCTATTTTTTTATATAAAGTTTAAAGAATGTATATTATGTGCCAGGGCTGTGCCTGTACTTTAAGTATTGTCTCACTTAATCTCATCAGCAGCTTTCTGAACTATATCTTGTCATCATCCCCACCACATAAAGAAGAAAAGTGAAGTACTGAGAAGAAAGTGCCTTGTTCTGGTCCACCCAGACTCTATTATATCCTAAAGGGAAGCTTAGAACTGTAGTTATTGACAGAACCTCTTTACTGTGTCTAAAGTTCTTGTAGTTATAACTCATATTGCACAATATGGTTTAAATTTAAATGTACATTAATCAAAAGTACATAAAATTTAAAATTCCTTTCCTTAATCTCACAAGCCACATTTAAATGCTCAGTTGCCGCAGATGATTAGTGGCTACCATGATGAATAATGGTATATAGAACAGGCATAAGAAAAAGTATAGTATATATAGAATTTGGTACTATCTATGGTTCTATGTTAAATATTCCATTGGATAGTTCTCACTTAACCAACCATCTTGTCCAAAGACAAAATGAAAAAAAATCCATTATGGCTTTTTTTTTTTAAGAGAGGGACAGTGAGAAAGAGAGAGAAAATCAATTTTATTTAGTTTTTCATTTGGCTTTTGTTACTTTGATACTTCATCGTGTACATGGTGCTGGGATTTGAACCCCATCCTTGCACATGCCAAGCAAGAGCTGTAACCACTGAGTCACTGCTCCAGCCCCCAAAGCCATCATGTTTAAGACTCCTCATTAGCTCAAACTTCATATTCCCTATGTCTTATAGTAGCGTGGAACATCATTGTACTGGACTGAATTGTGTCCTCCTTTAGTCATATGTTGAATCCCTAGTTCCTCATGTATTTGGAGATAGGTCCTGTAGGTTAAGAATTTCTAACCACAGATTAAAAGAGATCATAAGGGTGGGACTCCATACTGATAGGTCTTGTTGCCTTATAAAAAGGGGAAGAGATACCAGATATCTCTCTCTCGGTCCTTAAACAGAAGAGAGGTCATATGAAGACCAAGTAAGAATGCATTTGTCTGCAAGGTAGGAGGAGAAGCCTTACCAGAAACCAGCCCTGCTGGCACTGTGACCTTGGACTTCTGACTTCTAGCACCATGAGAAAATAAATTTCTGTTGTTTAGGCCACCCAACTTCTGGTATTTTGTTATGGCAGCCCAAGTTCTTTAAGAAACCCAACCTTGAAATCCAGGTATGAAGAACAGGGTTGACTCACTTCCATCCATACCTTCTATCCAAATCGAATAAGCCTTCTTCTTCTAACTATGTATTGCATGTTCTCTTTCCTTTCCATTTTCACAGTTGCCCTAGCATTTACTCATATTTGAGGTGCTGAGCTTCCTGGCATCATGTTTCCTACTACACTCTCAGTTTATAAACTAATCTCACCAATGGATTGCTTTCATTCTGTCATAAATCTGCAGAAGTCCTGGATTAACTCTTGTACAAAGGCCAAACTTCTTACCCCTAAATTCAGTCTGGCTGCCACCTACCCTTAACATCTCTCAACTCAGACTGTGTACACTGACCTCCCGACTCACCCTACACTTCCATAGTCACTGCGCTCCGTTCCAGAATATAGGGGGAATCCTACTCTACCCTGTAATCTCTCCAATTCCTCATCATCCCTCAAGTCCCCACTGCAACCCACAGCTCCCTCTCTCTCTTCAGCAGTAGCAACAGCTTCACATTGAAAATTACAATAAAAATGACAAATTGTGGAGTTGTTAGTGTGAGCCAGCAATTGCAATAGGAACTTGAATTATAGCACTTAATTTTCACCAACACCCTATAAAATCAATAATAGTATTGGCATTTTTTTTCATGAGAAAAGCATTCTCATATTGTTCAACTTAAGGCAAATCCTACCTTTGTTTTTCCTGCCTCATTCTATCAACACTCACTTGGTGCTTACTTGTTTCCAACTGTGGAGTCAGTTTCCCCTACTAGCCTAGGGCAAATTCTGGACTTGACCTTGACCTTTGGGTTTGCTTCAGGAATCAGTTGGGGCACCAATAATGTCTGATACCAATCCATGTCTCCTTTGAAATTTATTATAATATACTCTGCCTTATATTATACTTAGTTATGTGCCTTAGTGTATCTTAAGTATCTTTCTTCTTCTTTTTTTTTTTCTTGTATTGGGTATGGAACCCAGGGGCACTCTACCACTGAGCTACATCCCCTTCCTTGTTATGTTTTATGTTGAGGTGGGTCTTGCTAAGGTGCCAAAGGTTTTGCTAATGTGTCCAGGCTGACCTGGAACTTGCAATCCTCCTGCCTCAGCCTCTCCAATTGCTGGGATTACAGGCATGCATCACTTCTCCCAGCTAAATGCTAAGTTTCTTGAAAGTAGAAATTTATTTATCTTTCTAACCTCTCCTCCCCAGTGCTTTATAACACACTAATCATTAAAAGAAAAAAAAAGTCATTGTGATTTTGACTTGAATTCCCTCTGTTTTTGGCCTATCTGTAGCAGAAGGCTATATGAGCTCCCATTCCATTTCTGTCCTTTGGACTTCACCTTAGACTAGTCAAGATATAAGTATAAAAGACATAGGGACAAAAGGCAGTCAATGAAGGAACAAAAATAGGAGAGATCAATTCAGGAATCAGAGCACAGCAGTGATTCTCCAAGTGTTGCCCCTAGGCCCACAGCGTAGTTTCTCCTGAGACCTTGATAGAAATGCAAATTCCCAGGCCTCACCCTTAGACCTAACACATTAAGGACTCTGGGAACAGAGCTCAGCAATCTGTTTCTATAAACCCTTTGGGTGATTCTGAGCTAGAGAATGATCGGGTAGTGAATCAGCCTTAGCACTGGGGAAGATTTCTTGGTATTAGCCAGAGGGAAGAAACTGTAACCTGAGGCTACCAGTCTTGTTCAGTAGCAGAGCTAAGAAAGACGGACCTTAGAGAATGTGGTTCTACTAAAAAAAGATGGAAATATGTGCTGCTTTGATATTAAAGAGAAGGGCTTAATGTATGGAGAGTTTCAATTTGTTGAAAAGAACTAAAAGGATCCTGAAAAAACTGCAGGGTCAGAGGACTTACGAGTGGAAGCAGGCCCACCCAGAGGAGATCCAAGCGTTGGAGAAGACATACAGCATTGCAGTACTGCAGAGGACCTGGACTTATAACCTATCTAATACTCTAGTTAAAGAAAAGGAAAGGGGGCTGGAGCAGTGGCTCAGCGGTGTGGCATTTGCCTGGCATGCGCAAGGACGCAGGTTTGAAGCCCAGCACCACATACACAAGGCAACGAAAGCCAGATGAAAAACTAAATAAAATTTATTCTCTCTTTCTCTTTCACTCTCACTGTCCCTCTCTCTCTCTAAAAAGAAGAAAAGGAATGAATTATGTGAATTTGTACATATAAATCAAGTACTAATTATTTCCTCCCTCCTTCTCTCTCTCTTTGTTTCTTCTTTTGCAGTGCTAAGGACAAATCCAGGGCATTGTGCTTGCGAGCCCTGTTCTATCACTAAGCTACATGCCCAGCACTTAATACTTTTTAAATGTTTGAGATTCCATATTTAACTGTAATTCCCCTAACCTGTACCACTCAAGGCAGTCCCAATTTCTAGGTCCTCTGCCCTTACATGAACTCATTGGTTTTCAGGTATTTTGTGATTAATGTTTATATATTAAGGCTAGGAAGTCTAAGAAGATCTGGTGTCTGCTGAAGGCCCACTTCCTGGTTCATGGTGTCTTTTCACTGTAATCTCTAGTGATGGAAGGTACAAAGAAGCTCTCTGAGGCTCTTTTGTAGAGGTGCTAATCTTATTCATGAGGGCTTTTTAGTCACCTTCCCAAGACTCCATCTCCTAATACTAATCAACATGTGAATTTCAGAGGGGTACAACATTCAGCTGGTAAAAATGGACATGTTTAATTTTATTAGACTATCAAGCAATTCTTTTTGTGGTACTGAGGATCAAACCCAGGGCCTTAGGCAAGCACTCTATCACTGAGCTACACTCCCAGCCTCACAGTGCCTTAACGATTATAGCTTTATCGTAAATTTTGATATGTGGAATTTAAGGACATTTTGATTTTCAAGCTCATCTTAGCTACACTTGACCCATTGCATTTCCATTTATGTCATAAAATTAGCAGCTATCACACATAAACTGTCTGCTGGGTTTTCAGTAGGGTTTAAATGGAATCTACAGTTTTAATTAGAGGAAAATTGACATCTTTATAATACTCAGATTTCTATTTGATGAACATCATCTATCTTTCCCTTATTTTGCCTTCTTTTAATATTTTGTAGCTTCCTCTGTGATATCTTTGCAAATTTTCCCTTTTTCTTGAAGCTGCTCTTTCCCTTTCTCTCTCTCTCTCTCTCTCTCTATATATATATATATATATATAAATATTGCATTTTAAAACTGTTTACTTCTTTTCTCCCACTCCATATATCTAAAGGAGTTATTTATTTATTTATTTATTTATTTATTTTCAGGGATAATTTCTTTTATTACTTTGATATAGACTTATTGGAGGGAACTGTTGTTACATAATCATGCACACATGGATATTGACATAGTGAGATATTAAGTTGAGGTTGATCCTAGACCAGGATCTACCACCCTTCATCCATTCCCCAAGCTCATGTCTCCTCTGCAATTCCACCATACAATAGTTTGAAATGAACATGTACATGTATAATAATTGTTGACATTTTTGAGGTCCTCTGCATGTCTGTGTATAGCTAGGTTTCTAATGGGAGTTGAGTATTTCACGTTATATTGATAACTCCCCTTATTCCTTCCTCCCCTCTCTGACTCCCTCTCTTTCCCCTCCCACCTTCCTAGGTATGGTTCACCCAGCTTATGTGGAGTTTCAACTATAGTGAGTTTATTACTTAAACTCACCTGACTATCATCCTGTTGTAGGTTTTACACTAGCTTCCAAAACATTTGACCCTTAAGTCTCTGAGTTTGGGATATTTCACTCAGCATATTATTTTCCATTTCCACCCATTTGGCTGTAAAAGGCATGATATTTTTCTCTCTAAATGCAGAGTAAATCTCCACTGTGTGTATATATATATACCACAATTTATGTAACCATTCATCCATTGAGGCGCATCTAGGTTGGTGCCATAGTTTAGCTTTTATAAACTGAGCTGCTATAAACATTTATGTAGCTGTGTCTCTGTAGTGTGCCCATTCTAGCTCTTTTGGGAAGATACCCAGGAGTGGGATAGCTGGGTTGTAAGATAGTTCCATCCCCAGTGTTTTGAGGAGTCTCCACACTGCTTTTCAGAGTGGCTGTACCAGTTTGCAGTCCCACCAGTGTGTTAGTGTTCCTTTCTCCCCACAACCCCTCCAGCCTCTGTTATTGTTCATATTCTTCATTTTTGCCACTCTGACAGGAGCAAGGTGGAATCTCAGTGAAGTTTTGATTTACATTTCTCTGATTGGTAGTGATATAGAAAATTTTCTCATATATTTATGGGCTTTTTGGACTTCCTCTGTTAAGAAGTTTCTATTTAGTTCCCTAGCTTATTTATTGATTGGATTATTTGTGGTTTTGGTGTTCAGTTTTTTGAGTTCTTGGTATATTCTGGATATTAGCCCTCTGTCTGAGGTGTAGCAGGCAAAGATTTTCTCCCATTCTGTAGGTTCTCTCTTGACGCTCTTGACTAATTCTTTAGCTGTGCAGTTTAATGACATCCCACTCATTTATTCCTGGCTTTAATTCTTGTGCTATTGGAGTCTTGTTAAGGAAGGTGGTACTGACACCGATGTCATGGAGTGTTGATACTATTTTTTCTTCTAGCAATTGTATAGTTGCTGGTTTAATTCCTAATTATTTGATCCATTTCTATTTGATATTTGTGCAGGGTGAGAGATAGGGATCTAGTTTCAATTGTCTGTATATAGATGTCCAGGTCGTCCAGCACCATTTGTTGAATAGGCTGTCTTTCCTCCACATTATATTTTTCCCCCTTTGTCAAAAATCACAAAGACTTTTGTATTTATCTCTGTATCTTCTATTCTGTTCCATTGGTCTTTGCATCTGTTTTTATACCAATACCATGCTGGTTTTATTACTATAGCCCTATGATATAATTTCAGGTCAGGTATTGTGATACCTCTGACTTTCTCTTTCTTGCTTAGTAATGATTTGACTATTCTGGGTTTCCTGCTATTCCAAATGAATTTGAGAATTGCTTTTTCTATATGCATAAAGAATGTCATTGTTACCTTGATGGAGATTACATTGAATCTGTACAGAGCTTTTGGCAGAATAGCCATTTAATTATATTCATTTTGCCTAATCAGGAACATGGAATGTTTTTCCATATTCTCAGATCTTCTTCAATTTCTTTCTTTAATATTTGATAGTTTTCATTGTAGAGGCCTTTATGTCCTTTGTTAGATTAATACCTAAATATTTTCTTCTTTTTCAGGTTATTGAGAATGGGACAGATTTCTGGATTTCTTCTTCGGCAGAATCGCTAATGTAATATAGGAAAGCTATTGATTTATGAGGGTTGATCTTATAACTTTCCACTTTGCTAAATTTGTTTTAAGCTCTAGTAGTCATCTGATAGACCTTTTTGGGTCTGCTATGTATAGGATCATGTCATCAGCAAATAGAGAGAGCATAACTTCCTCTTTTCCTATTTGAATTCTTTTGATTTCCTTCTCTTGTCTGAGTTTTGGCTAGGGTTTTGAGGACAATATTGAACAAGAGTGGTGAGAGTGGACAGCCTTGCCTTGTGCCCAAATTTAGTGGAAATGCTTTCAGTTTTTCACCATTAAGTATAATGTTGGATTGTTCCTCTTTTTTTTTAATCATAAATAGCTCTTACAAAATTAAAGTGTCTTTGATTCCTATCTTCTCCAGAGTTTTAAGTATAGATGAGTGTTGAATTTTATCAAAGGCCCTTTCGGCATCAATTGAGTTGATCATATGGTTTTTGTCTTTAATTCTGTTTAAGTGGTGAATCACATTTATTGATTTGCATATGTTGAACCAGCCTTGTGTTCCTGGAATGAAACCCACTTGATCATGATGATGTATTATCTTTCTGATGTGTTTTTGGATGTGATTTGCTAGAATTTTAGTAAGGATTGTTTGCATCTGTGTTCCTTAGGGAAATTGGCCTGTAGTTTTCATTTCTTGATGTCTTTGTTGAGTTTTGGAATCAGGGTTATATTGGCTTCATAAGTATTTGGAAGGGTTCCATCCCTTTTATTTTCATGGAATAGTTTACTAGAGAGTGGTGTTAATTCTTCTGTAAAAGTCTGGTAGAACTCTGCTGAGAATCCATCAGGTCCTGGGCTTTTCTTTTTTGGAAGGCCTTTGATTGTTATTTCAATTTTGCTATCCAATATTGGTTTATTTAGATTTTCAGTGTCTTCCTGTGTTAATTTGGGTGTGTTGTATATGTGGCTAGGTATTTGTCCATGTCTTCCAGATTATCAAACTTAGAAGAGTACAGTTTTTCAAAATAAGTTCTGATAATCTTCTGGATTTCTGTTGAGTCAGTGGTGATGTCTCCATTTTTGTCTTTGATTTTGTTGATTTGCTTCACTTCATTCTTCATTTTGGTGAGGTTGGTTAGGGGTCTATCAATTTTATTTAATCTTTTAAAAGAACCAACTCTTTGTTTTGTTGATTCTTTTGTTTTTTGTTTTTTTTTTCCGATTTCATTGATTTCAGCTCCAATCTTTGTTTTGTCCTGCCTTCTGTTGGATTTGGGGTTGGATTGTTCCTCTTTTTGCAGAGACTTGAGTTGGAGCATAAGTTTATTTATTTGGTTTCTCTCCTGATTTTTGATGAAGGCACTCAGTGCTATAAATTTACCTCACGAGAATGTTTTCATACTGTCCCATAGATTTCGATATGTTGTGTCATAATTTTTCATTCATTTTTAAGAATTTCTTTATTTCTGTTCTTATTTCTTCTTTGATCCATTAAGTATTTATTTGATTTCCATTATTTTTCTTATTTGTAATTGCTAAGATCATACTGATGTGATCTGCCAGGATACCTGGGATTAGGGTATGATCTATTTTAGAGAATGATCCATGTGCTGCTGAGAAGAAGGTATACAGCAGATTTGGGATGGAATATTCTGAAAATGTCTGTTAAAAGTCCAATTGATTGATAGAGTTGTTTAGGTTAGAGATATTTTTATTAATTTTTTGCTTTGATGATCTGTCTATTGTTGACAGTGCTGTATTAAATTCCCCCGATATTGTTGTGTTGAAGTCGATAAGTCCTTTAATGTCCTTGAGTACTTTTTCCACATCTTTGGAAGGGTTGTGCTTGGGGGTAAAAATGTTGACTATCGTTATGTCTTCTTGATGTATTGTTCCTTTTAGTATGATTTACTGACCTTCTTTATCCCTTCTGACTAATTTTAGGTCAAAGTTAAATTTGTTGGATATAAGGATCACAACACTGGCTTGCTTTCTTGGGCCACAAATCTAGTAGGTATTTTGCCAACCTTTTACCTTCAACCTATGTCTATTTTTAGCTGTGAGGTGTGTCTCCTGTAAGCAGCATATTGTTGGATTTTGTTTTTTGATCCAGTCAGCTAATCTGGGTCTTTTGATTGGAGCATTGAGTCCATTTACATGCAGAGTTAGAAAAGGTATGTGATTTTGGGTCCCTGGCATTGTGATCATTGCTGTATTTTGTGCCATCTTGGATATCTTTTAGTGGGTTGGGTTATTATTGACTTTTTTCTGTTTATGGGCTTTGGAAGTTGTTTGCTTGTTCCTCTGAATGAAGTATATCTTTGAGTATTCTCTGCAGAGCTGGTTTTGTGTTCTATATCTTTCTAATTTGAATTTATCATGAAAGTTTTATATTTTTCCACCACCTTTAAAGCTGAATTTTGCAGGGTATAGAATCTTCAGCTGAAAATTTTCTTTCAATATTTGAAAAATTTCATTCTATGCTTTCCTGGCCTTTATTGTCTAATCTAAAAAAATCCATGGTAATCCTTATTGGTCTCCCTATGAATGTGCTTTGGTGTTTTTCTCTTACTGCTTTTAAAATTCTTTCCTTGGTTTCTCTGTTATTCATTTTGTATATGATGTGTGTCATTGAGTTTCTCATTTGGTATAAATGATATTTAATATAAAACTATTTATATCAGGGGCTGGAGTTGTGACTCAGCATTTACAGTGCTTGCCTGGCATGACCTGGGTTCAAACTCCAGCACCACATACACAACTAAGTGTCTGAGAATCAAAAGCCAGATGAAAAAATAAAATTGATTCCTTCTCTCTCTCTTTCTCCTCTCTGTCTTAAAAAAATTAAATAAATACTGAGGTTATTTGTTTTTTTTTTAAAGCTATTTATATAAGTATTAAAATAAAACTGATTTTCTACATCACCCTTGCATCTGACCACTTTGTTAAACTTATTAATTCAAATACTAAATAATCTATGAATTATTTTGGTTTTATACAAGCACAATTAAAAGTATTTTCTTTTCTACTGCATATATCTTTTAATTTCGTTTTCCTTAATGTCAGAACTTTTAACTATGAAAAATATTAAATTTTATTGTTGTACTGGGAAATAACACAATTTATTTAGCCAATATTTAATTGAAGTACATTTAAATTAGTTCATTTAAAATAGTTCTCTTTTCTATAAACAGTGCTGTGGTGAACATCTTTTCACATACTTTTTTGTGTGATTATGTCATTCATTCCTTAAATGTATTCCAGAATTTGTTGAAATAATCCAGCCAATTAAATATAGGAAAGCAAATAAAACACATTTTTTGAACAAACAGATGTAACTGTCAGAAAATAATCCATTCTCCTAGGAACTTCTCTTTTCAGTTATATTGGGATCACAATTTATATAGAAAAAGTCTACAATCTTGAAATATAAACTTGGTTAACATTTTTTTTGGTGTGATATAAGAATATCTGTCTCTTTGTAGTTCTGTACTAAGATACCTTGACTTCCTGGGATTCTAGTGATCATATTGTATTTTTAAAAATCTTTTTCATAGTTTCAGAACTGCCTAATCTCTTTTTTTTTCAGTTTTTATTTTTTTATTATTAGAAGAATATAGAAATACAGTGGAGGGAGAAACATTATCAAAACATTATCAATCAGTGGATATAAACTTTGTTATTGAGGGGAAAAACCAGATCATGGATATCCACCTTGGATTTTACCTTTTGCAGTTTCCCCCAGAAGAACTCATGTGTTAAATGGCTAGTTTGTGGAGGAATGACATTGGCTTCTGGGATGGTTCCCCCATCTTCCCAATTTCCAGTCTCCTATGAGTTCTTCATATACCCTCCCCCCTCCCCATCCCCCTCCCTGCACCTCTGAGAATCCTAT